>SZYD01002131.1:0-80569 GCA_009363875.1 Mikania micrantha | reverse complement strand
TATTGCGGTTCGGTTATGGTTTTAGAAATGTCATTAACCGCAAATGCGGTTATGGTTTTGAAATTGGCCATAACCGCACCGAACCGCACCACGCACACCCCTAGGTCCTATACGGACCGCGGACGTATTGAACTGTGATGTCAGAAAATTGCCAGATGTTATACGAGCGTATAATGTAGTATATAATTTTTTTTTTCCAAAAATCAATTTTAACGCTAACTTTTTGTACGTTTTTTATCACGGATATTTGTACGTTTTGCATATTTTTTTAAATTTGCTTTGTTACGAAAATTGTTAATTAACTAGTATGACATATGTTCTTTATCTAAACAATGTTATGACTAAACTTGTGTAAAAATAAACTGTATTACTATTTTTTTTAAAAAACAGTGATTTAATAATCATTTGATTATATAACTATTAAAGAACCACATAAATAAATAAACAACCATATAACAAAAACATAAATTACACATAACCAAATAAGAAACAAATAAGTAATACACAACCACATATCATATAGAAAGATATGTACATATAACAAAAGTTATACGCCCATATAGGCCTCTATGGTCGTATAGAAGTGAACTATACCCCCGTATAGAGCCTATGCGCTGTATAGTTTCACTTCAAGCCTGACATGTCAGCAGCAACAGCTTTTGTCAGGTTGGCTGATTTTTTACGGGTCGTATAGGCCTTATACTGTCATATATAAGACAGCGAATGATGTCTCGCAGCTGGGGGTGGTGTATGTTTAGTAGGACCCAAAATACATTATCGATTATCATATAAAATTTTAACAATAATTTACAGGGTTACATTTATATATTAATCGTAATTAATAATACTACACGCTATATGCGTATAACTGTTATAACATAACAAGTTTACTTGTAGATAGGCTGGAAATGAACCGAATGTTCAGTTAACAGTTCGTGAATTATTCAACGAAAAGTTCGTTTATGTCCTTTCGTTTAATAAAGAAACAAACACAAACATGAAATTCCGTTCGTTTAGTTAAATGAACGAACATGAATAAAGGGCTTGTCTATTCATATGTGTTCGTGAACGTTTGGTAATGACGCAATTTGTTCACTTATGTTCGTTTATCTTAATTTATTATATTTATAAATTAAACGTGTTGTATATTCTTAATATTTTTTATTTTTAGTTTAATATCATAATATTTAAGATAGAAATATAAATTTGTAACTAAGGTATTTGAAACATTAGTTTAGGATAAATCAATTACGATTATTACTTTTAAGTTAGGTTTATTTTATGATAATTATTTTTTGATTTTAATATAAAATGTTTAACTTTATATTTATATAAATAATAATATCTAATGATTGAGATTAAGGAATGTTGACTTTTATTGTTTAGATAAATAGACGTTCGTTTGTATTCTTGAACAAGTTCAATTTCTTAATGAAAGAACTTGAACAAGATTTTTTTTTCGATTCGTTAACAAGTTAAAATAAAACGAAAGAACACGAACAAGAACTCATTTATATTCATCGTTCATTTCATTCTACAATTCTACGTCCCTACTTGTAAAGTTTATCTCTATCTAACCCAATTCTGTAGTTTTGAGCCCAAACATATCATCCTCATACAGTCAAAAACATTTTTATTATGCACAAAAATAATAATATTTGGGAACCAAAATAAAAAAAAAAAATCCTACAAGTTTTGTTGAAGACTATTTTTATTATACAAAATGTCTGACTCGTTTAAGGTTGTCAGGTCTGTGATCAAAATGTCACGTAGTGGCCACTACAGGACATATGGGTGTCGGCGGGGTGTTCAGATATGTTTTTGGGGGAAAAAAAAAAAAAAAACTCTACAAGTTTTGTTGAAGACTATTTAAGTAGTCATTTTGGCATCTTCCTTGATGTGGCACGACCCAATCACCCCCACCGTTTCCATTACATATTTACATATACTCTTGAACCGTAACCTCACGGTTTACATGTGACCAATCAATCTCCTTCTGCCTTTTTCACATATATTCTTCATTCCCCTGTTTTCTTTTTTACAAACCCCACTTTTCACTTGCAGAAATGTCTTCTTCTAACATCCTCTTTTTGGCTCTTTTCTTCTCTCTCTCTCTTCCCCTCTTCACTCATGCTAAGGTCTGTCACAATTTCATTCTTCCTGCTTCATTAATTTCATCTTAATTAATGGTGATTCTTTGATTTGGTTGAAGGTGTATGTAGTGTATATGGGTGCCACAGATGATAGTTGACCCAAGTGAGATTGTGATTCAAAACCATCGAATCCTGTCCTCTGTTCATGGTGAAAGGTTAATACTTTAAATCATCCTATCCCTTTCAGTTTATTTAATTTCATCGGTGACATTTGGGTGTTTTTTACAGTGTTGAAGACGCACAGGCTTCTCATTTGTATAGTTATAAACATGGGTTCAAAGGGTTTGCAGCTAAATTAACCGAGGATCAAGCCCTTCAGATTGCCAGTAAGTTTCTCACTCATCTCTCTGTTTCTTTATACAGATACATATACGTTTATAAAGGCTTGTTCATCTTATGATCGCAGAGATGAAAGGGGTGGTTTCGGTGTTTGAGAATACGCGGAGAATACTTCACACGACACATTCATGGGATTTCATCGGTCTAGCTGAGGAAGAAACCATGGAAATCCCAGGGTTTTCGACCAAGAACCAAGTTAATGTCATCATTGGTTTCATTGATACAGGTATCGTTTCGTTGTAGATTATTAACTCAAGATTTGTAATGAACACCACTTTTCACACAGTAAAAAGTGGCTAGAATCATAATCTATGACACTGTGAATCGAATCATTTCTTTCTTCTGGCGCATTATTCTGTCATTAAGATTGTGGGATTTTTTATGATGGGCATCAATGTTGACACAGGAATTTGGCCGGAATCACCAAGTTTTAGCGACACAGGCATGCCTCCGGTGCCAACTGGATGGAAAGGAATATGCCAGTCAGGTGAGGCATTTAATGCCTCAAATTGCAACAGGTTGTCTTCAATCATTTATAATTGATTTGACATGAAAATTATTAGTCTAATTTATGTTCTGATTATTTGATTTTCAAACAGGAAAGTAATAGGAGCAAGATATTATCACCGTGGCTATGAAGCAGAAGAGCATAGTAATCTTAAAAGCCAACAAGAAGATGGAAATGATGATGATCATAGTAATCTTAAAAACCAACAAGAAGATGAAAATGATGATGATCCAAGAAAGAAACTATCTTACCGGTCACCAAGAGACAGCAGCGGTCATGGGACCCACACAGCATCCACAGCCGCAGGCCGCTACGTGAACATGAGTTACAAAGGGCTGGCTGGGGGTGGAGCCAGAGGCGGTGCACCAATGGCTAGGATTGCAGTATACAAAACATGTTGGGATTCAGGTTGTTATGATGCTGATATACTAGCTGCGTTTGATGATGCTGTCAGAGATGGGGTCCACATCATGTCACTATCTCTCGGTCCTGATGCGCCTCAGGGTGACTACTTTAGTGATGCCATTTCCATTGGCTCGTTCCACGCGGTTAGCCGTGGGATAACCGTTGTTTCATCAGTTTAGTTGGTAAGGAACCAAAGGGTCTGCTACAAATCTTGCTCCTTGGCTTATTACAGTTGCTGCAAGTTCAACAGATAGAGAGTTTACTTCCAAAATTGCAATGGGAAATGGGGTTAGAATAAAGGTAACCTGATGCTCATTATACATTATTTTTAATCAAGAAACATATCAAGAACAAATTTTTACTTTCGTAGTGTTTCTTTGTGATTTAACAGGGAGAAAGTCTTAGTGTACATCAAATGAGGGCCCCTGCAAGAATCATATCAGCTTCAATAGCAAATAGGGGTTACTTCACCCCTTATCAATCCAGGTGAAGAAACAGGTACTTTTGTTTATGGTTCACAAAACAGACACTTTTCTTGTGTAAGAAGTGTTAAATTTTCCTTTTTCGTGTAGCTACTGCTTAGAAAGCTCTTTAAACTACACAAAGACTAGAGGCAAAGTGCTGTTATGCAGACACGCAGAGCGGTCAACAGAGTCAAAGCTGGCTAAGAGCGAGGTGGTCAAAGCAGCCGGTGGTGTCGGAATGATATTGATTGATGAAACCGACAAGGATGTGGCAATTCCATTTGTGATCCCGGCTGCAATCGTTGGAAGAAGAATGGGAAACAGGATTCTAACCTACATTAACAATAACATGCGGTTTGTGCCCTCTGCTTAACAATTAACATAGCCTTTTATCCTTTATCTTAAAATAAATAAATAAACACTAGTTTTCATCTGAAAATAAAAATTTGTTGATATAGTATTAACACAAGTTTAAATCTATATATAGCAATGCGACATCAAGGATTTTCGCCTCAAATGCCAAATTAGGATCACAACCTGCCCCGCGAGTAGCATCGTTCTCTTCCAAAGGTCCTAATGCTTTAACCCCAGAAATTTTGAAGGTAAAAGATTATTTGACATTTGTATTGCACATGTTACTACATACAGATTCTAAAACAGTTATGTAATTAAACTACATTCCCTTTTTTTATAGCCTGATATTGCAGCTCCAGGATTGAATATCCTTGCAGCATGGTCACCTGCTGTCGGAAAAATGAACTTCAACATTCTTTCTGGAACTTCAATGGCTTGCCCACATGTAACCGGGATTGTAGCCTTGATCAAAGCCGTTAATCCCACATGGTCTCCATCTGCAATCAAGTCTGCAATCATGACTACAGGTACAGGTTCAAATCATTTAGTTTATTAACATTATTATTATAAGAGGTTTGGACCGACAGAATTTGATATAAATAACAATAATGCAGCTACGGTCTTTGACAAAAATGGAAAACCAATCAGAGTTGACCCTGATGGAAGAAGAGGCAATGCCTTTGACTATGGCTCAGGTTTCATTGACCCGACAATGGTTCTAGACCCTGGTCTTGTGTATGATGCAGGGCCCACAGACTACAAATCTTTTCTGTGCTCGATCGGCTACACTGAGAAGTTGCTTCATATTATATCCCGAGACAACAGCACTTGTAAAAACCAGACGTTTTCAATGCCTTCCAGCCTCAATTATCCTGCAATTTTAGTACCAAACCTCAAGTCAACTTTCTCAGTTTCTAGAACTTTGACTAATGTCAAAAAACAAACTCAAAGAACGATTTACACAGCAGTGGTGTCGACTCCACACGGGATTGAAGTCGGTGTACACCCACGCAGAATAGCCTTCACCCGTTATGGTCAAAAAGTCAACTTTACAGTCACATTCAAGATTTCTGCACCATCTCAAGGTTATGTTTGGCTACTTGCAATGGAAACACAGGATTTCGCGTGTCACTACACCTTTGATTGTCCGAGTTGCACCTTCTAACTTGGGTGCGGCTGTATGACCAGGAGCCAAAGGAAGGAAATATAGGTTGTTGTTAGCTGGTAGTTAATATACACATGTTTTTTGTTTATTCTGTTTTGTGCACTTTTCTTGAACATGGTATATATATTTATAAACGTTGTATATTTAGCAGTACTAAAAGTTCATCAAATAGAAATTTACTTTCGTGTTGAAGCACCGAGTTCTAAGCAATTAAGTAGAAAGCAAGTTCATTTATATGCACGGGTGTGCAAAAACCAGTTTTACTAAGGTGGTGTTTAATTTTTAAGAGGTAAAATGTCTGCAGTTTGTGGACCACATTTGCAGACATCTGCAAAAGAAGAGGTGGATCAAATATCTACAATCTGCAAAAAGAAGATTGTTTATTAAAAATTTTGATGTCTGTTGATTGTTAAATTAAACTGGTGATGGTGTACGGACGGTGGTGATGGTGTTGGAGGTGGCCGACGGTGGTGATGACGGACAATGGTGGAGGGTGGGTGGTCAATGGTGATGATGGGTGGTCTCTGCAGACCTTAGAAGATCTTAGAAGCGACTGAGCCAGATCTGCACTAAAAAGAACTCGCGCAGACGTTTTTTGAAACATATTCGAAAAACAAACAGTCTGCAGATAACAATGTCTGTGCGTGGCCTGCGCGACGCAGACAAAATAGCCCGTGCAAACCTTTTAGAGAAAAACACACACCACCTAAGTATTAAAATAGTCTCTTAACCAGTTCTAACATGTTGACACCTGACATCTCTAGTTATTTGGGTGCTTGTTCAAGTGGGCTCTAGACCATCGTCAATTGTACCTAGCCCATCAAGAGTTTTCTTGTTTATATTGGGCATAATAGTGATGTAAGAATCCCTCAAGAAATAAGACGGTTTTCATGATCCTACTTTTAAATTCTCGGCCATCCTTTCTCATCCTAATCATAAACAACATCACCAATGGTCAATCTTGGGATGCCCGTCTCTTAAGCTCTTGACTGGTTCATTTAACTTTTCTCTTGGGCCTGTTTCGAGGAAAAGAACCAGGGTAAACGATGGTCTGTTTGGCTTTGATGAGATCCTGGGCATGGGCCGGATCTTAGGAAAGGATCTCGTTCCTCTTGATTGTAAGTTTGTAACAAGTAAATCTTCAGCTGATACGGCTTTGCCATGAAGATAAGACAAAGAAGCAAAAACCATTAATCAAGGGACCATTCATAACGTTCAGGACTTTTGTCACCAAAAAAAAGTTTCAAATCTTCCAAGGTGAATATACCAACATGACGATGAGTCACTCGATACATCAACATTTTTTTTTTAATGGCTAACTTTTGGATCACTGACGGATCCTTGAATTATCATTGTGCCACCAGCACTACCACCCGATCATATCCTCCACCAAGTCACCAATTATGAAGGAAACTCAATACTTTGATAAAAGCTCTTGTGAGATTCAAACCTATAACCATTTGGTTCCTTAGTATTATTTCACCACCACCAACATAGCGTTAGGCTATAATGTCTTTTGGTGATACATGAACAAATTGAAGTTGAGAAGTGTGTGAAAAGTTGTATATAATTTAATAGCCAAAAAATTGCTATGCCTTTTAAGTATTGTTTTTTTTTTTTACAACTCTCGATGTATACGAATCATGTAACCTATGTGTTGAGACTTGAGACATATATTATATTTTGTTGGGCTTGGCCCATAGGCATATTGTGATGGATGAGAATTTTAAAAACAAAATCAACTAATCAAAGAGCCTCGATTGTTGTATGTGAGAACCCCTTCCTTCTATATTTCAAATTAAATTAATGTTTAACGAGTGCTTCGGTTTAGACCTTTTAATCCATGAATTGTAATTTTAGAAGAAATATCAATTTATTTGTTTTTTCTAAACAAAAGTGGTTAAATATCCTACATATAAGAATACGAAGAACATAAATCATAATAACATGTGAAGATGAAGAAATGTATATTATATAATAAAAAAAACTTTACGTACATTAATATTATTATATATATTAGAAAGAGGATTTTCTCCCTCACATAAAACCAAGGTTTTTTTTCAACAAATACTACTCAATAGTATGTGTTCAATTTTTTTCCATTTTTTTTCTATGCTTTAACCTACCTCTTCAAAAAAATAATAATAATTTTTTTTTCCTTTCTTCTATGTTTTACCTCTATAGAAAAAACATCAACTTTTTTTTTTTTTTAATTTTTTTCAGTTGTTTACTTTCTGAACAAAACTGACTTTCTGATCAAGAAGTTGGGAATTGGGACATTATATTTTTTTTGGAATGTCGATGATCTTACGTGCTACGTATGTTATCTAAACTGGGTCCACCGAACATAGGTAAGATATACGTCCACAGATGTGCGAAAACACCGTTAAATAGATAAACCATTGCCCTTTATTGGGATCAAATCGAGGAAGTAGAGCCTAAATTTAATCCTTCACCTGAATATCCAAGAAAATGCCCAAATGAGATTTGAACCCTCATCTCTAACGAGACTTGGTTCTCCCTTAAGACAAGATTCCTTGGATAAATAACATTGTAGCAACAATTAAATAAATAAAAAGCGTGCTAAAACTGCAATAACATTGTAGCAACTTATTATCATGACGGCATGACCCTTAAATACCACACTAGAGATGAACACTATAAAATTTTTTTGAATCCAATGCATGCCCGATGTGTTCATCACTTCACGGAGTTTGGTGGGTGTAAGAGCGCAAGAGCCTCACCAGCGTGCAACTTCGTTGAGAACCTCAGTTTCCTGTAATCTTCATAAGTCGTAGGGACGAACACGCGAGGATGATCATCATCCACAAGTTCTGGTAACGGTTCAAGTATCTCATCTGGTCCCAAAAGGAACGATGCAATCGACACTCGTGTACTTGCTTCTTTGCATTGCACCCGATGCTTCACATTGCAAAATCTTCCATTTGTCCACACCTTCAATTGGGATCAAACACCTTTTACTTTTATAAAAATAAAAATGCACCAGACATAAACAAAACCTCATAAATGATGGTTTGAGAGTTGACACGCACCGTTGCCATGTCACCAAGGTTGACAAGAAGGGTGCCAGGCCATGGATCGACAGGGACGAAGTCACCGGACTGGTTCATAACTTCTAGACCACCAACGTCTTCATCGTCTTGGAGGATGGTGAGGAAACCGGAGTCTGTGTGCATCGGGCCACCGATGGTTCCAACGCTTTCAGGGGTGAAATGGTATTTGTTTATCCTGGCTCGACATGTCCACTTCTCGAACTCAATATATTCACTTTTGGCCCCTAAACTTTCAGCTAGTTTCTTTCCGATCTCCACAATAAGCGCATGTACAGCTTCAGCATATTTCATAATTGTCTCTCTGAAAGAGAGAGAAAAAGCAAATATAAAAATAAAGAAAAAAGAAAAAAAATCTAGCAAGTTCAATTCCTGACCGTCCAAATCTATCCAAAGGCTCCGAGTAGCAATTCCCTGACTCATAAAGCTTGGTTTGTTTTGAATTAACGAAAAAAGCTCAAGATAAAGTTCGACTCATTTAGATTTTTTATAAAAAAAGTTAGAGCTCGGCTTATTACACTTCACCTTTTCACTAAAGCTCGAACTTAAACATAAGAAATTTTTTAGGCACAAGCTTAGCTCGGGCTTGACATGGTTAACATTTAATTAAAATATCTTATAATTACAACACACACCTCTAAGGCTCTATCTACTTTAATATAATTAAAGAGTATTTTAAAGACACGTCATGCACTCTGGTTAGATCTTAATTGTTTTTCCCGTCTGTCTTTTTTAATAAATACTAATAACTTTCAGTAATTGAATCATATAATTAAATATTAAAAAGTAATTTTTCTTATTTCAATAATTTACTAATTAAAATTAAAAAAAACATATGAAAATATTATAATTATTAAATATTTATTATTATATAATGTTAATGAATTATAGTTTTCCAACATGTGTAATAAAGGAGCATATAGTCATGTATGTATGTATGTATGTATGTATAAGAGAATGATTGAATATAAGGAAACTTGGTCTAAAACGGTAAAAATAACATAAGTCTGATAATATCGCAAACTAATGAAATAATCCAAAGTAAATAAATAAAAAAAAAAAACCCTCAGGAATCGTTGCATCTCATCTATTTGAGGGTGAGCCGTTCAAAAAAAAAAAAATTGTTTGTAGGGAACTTAAATGAAAGTTATGGGTACCTACGCAATTACGCATCATTCAAGTTGCAGAAAAATCCACATAAAATAAATATTATAATTTAACTATTTAAAGTTTGAGATAATTACTATAATACCCATTTGATCAAATTATCTCTCGTTATTGAATTTACTAAAATATTTCTCAAATGAAAGTGTCAAACATGTCATATATAGCATTTTGTGTGATATAATCGCTTAGGTTTTTTTTGTTTTTTCAGAAGTAAACCGTCCGCAATCTGAGGACCATATCTGCAGACCTTTTTTTGTAAAAGAGATGGACCAAACTTCGGTTTATGAAAGGCTAGGTGATGTTTGTTTTTCCAGAAGAGCTCACCATCATCACCTGTGAGCAACACCATATTTCCGCCAGAAAACACCAAAACGAAACAATCAAATACTTGCCGGAAGTGAACCATCAGCCACCGTACGTGGATGGGAATGTCGCTGGAGATGCTTGCCGGAGAGGCTTTGGAGGTGGGGAAGGGTGGTCGTGACTATGGACGAGGGGAGGGTGGTCGCGACAGAGGGTTCTAGGCGATTGGAGCTGCCAGTAGAGGGTCTGAGGCTGAGGGCGGCGGCGATTGAGGGGCTACGGCGGTGGAGGGGCAGCGATGGTGGAGTGGCATGGAGGGAGGGTCGGCAGGAAGGAGGCGGTTGAGGGAATGAGTTCAGAAGAAACTTTTTAACCTAGAATAGGTGGAAAGAGGATAAAAGATCTTGGTTCAAGTCTGCACCAAAAAGAGGGCGACAAGATGTTTTTTAATAAAATGTCTTTTAAAAAACAAACAGGCTGCAGACCCTAACCTCTTTCCGTTGTCTGCGTAGCACAGACAGAAGAGGTTAGAAATAGTTTTTTAGAAATAACAAACACCCCTTAATCTATCTGTCATTTTTACCAAACATCGCCAAATGAGTGATAAAATCGCATGATATATCACCAAAATTAAAATATAAAATAAATAAACAATAACCACATAGCGCCTAGGTGGTGGTGAAATTTTTGCCATATATCGCCAACATTTTTTTTAAAAACATATATATACCTTATAATAATAGTGATTTAAAAAAACAGTAAAATATGTTTTAATAATAAAACAGTAAAATAATTGTAGTTTTTTCGCATCGGTAAATTATTGAAAAAAATGTAAATTTATTAACATAAAGTAATGAAATAAACTAAAAAGACAAATGATTAAAATTTATTTATTTTTTATTGAGGTCAATTATACCATCCTAATAACTAAAGGTGCTTTTACATATATCCTTATTAAAAACTTTTATCACGTATTTACGTAATCTTTAAAATCAATTATATATTTTCATTTAAAAGAAAAAAACATGTAATTGACTACTTTATTTGAAAGATATAGTATCTTTTAAAAAGGATAAATATATAATTGACTTTTCTTACTTAGATATATATTTCATAAATAATATTATGATAGAGAAATATGAAAATATTTCAAAGAAAAAATAATCAGTATTTGTAGAATTGTAGTCATTATTCGGATGTAGTGCAAATACCATTTTTTTTTATAATTCTTATTTTTTTATTAATATTTTTGATTTCGAACGCCTTCATGGTGAATCATAACTTAGTTTGTTTCAAAGGTGATAATCTTAAAACTGATAAGGGGACTCGGAGTGGGAGCCGGGAGAGAGGAGGGGAGAGCCGGGAAAATTCGGCCCCGACCGGGAACACCACCCCCCCGGAAGTGGGGTGGGGTGAATCGGGATTCTTCCACCGTTTTGCACCGATGTGGGGGAAAGGGGTAACGGTCGTGAGACCGTTAAAAAATTTAAAAAAAAAAAAAACTAATTTTTATTCTATTTAAACAACTCCAAAACAATCACAACTCACACTCTTTATCATTTTATTCTTTCATTCTTCACTCAAATTTTTTAAAGTTTAAAAAAATGGATCCATTTACGTTGGAGCTTCCCACATTTGAAAGTAAATCGTCAAGTTCAGAAGAAGACGAGATCAATATCAAAAAACGAAACTTTGAGTTTTTGTCAACCATCATCGCCACGAGTTTAAACGAGTCTGCATCCACCGCATCCTCTTCGAGAAGGTATACACAATTTATTTAGTATAGTTGTTTTTTTATATTTTTTTATTATATGTGTTTTACAATATATAAGTTACAATTTTTTTAAAAGGTATATATGTCGGGACGATCGTGCCGAATCACACAAGAGGCTTGTCGATCATTATTTTAACACCGAAACCAACCCAACATTCACCAACGAATTATTTGAAAGAAGATTTCGTATGCCTAGAGATTTATTTTTGCGTATCGTAGACGATATTGAAATGAATTATCAATACTTTCAAATATCGTTTGATGCAAGAAGTCATCAAAGTTTTACTGCACTTCAAAAGTGCACGTCCGCGATACGACAATTAGCATACGGTAACGCTCCAGATGCTCTTGATGAGTATTTACAAATGTCTGAAAGAACGTCGCGTGAAAGCCTCGATCATTTTTGTGACGGTGTTATTTCTTTGTATGCAAAAGAATTTCTTCGAAAACCCACTTACAATGATGTTCAGTTGCTATACCAAGCGTATTCTGAAAGACACAAATTCCCGGGGATGTTGGGAAGTATAGATTGTACGCATTGGGTTTGGAAGAATTGTCCGATTGAATGGCGCGGACAATACACACGGGTGATTACAAGGTTCCGACGGTGATGCTTGAAGCGGTGGCATCACAAGACACTTGGTTTTGGCATGCTTTCTTTGGACCTCCCGGCTCGAACAATGACCTCAACGTTCTTGATCGTTCGTATGTTTTCAGCAACATACTTGATGGATCAGCTCCAAAGTGCCCGTTTATAGTTAACGGCGTCGAATACAAGCTTGGATATTATCTTGGTGATGAGATTTATCCTAGTTGGGCAACTATAGTGAAATCGTTCCAGCATCCTCCCGAAAATGATTTAAAACGTCGTCGATTCAAGAGAGCACAAGAAGCTGCACGAAAAGATGTTGAAAGAGCTTTCGGTGTTTTGAAGGGAAGGTGGAATATATTGCATCGTCCCGCAAAGCAAATGCATCCACGAAGTTTACGAAAAATTATGTATGCTTGTATCATTCTACACAATATGATTTTAAAATGGAATGGGTCAGCAATATCACCAGAACACATAGAGGACCCTCCTAGCGATGAACAGCCTGAAGAAGACATTCTTTATCAGCTACGATCAAGAACAACGCACGAAAATCTTCGAGCCGACCTTATCGAGCATTTGGAGCATTTATCGCAACAATATCACGCCAATAACCCGAATAATTAGTATTTTCATTTAATGTAATATCTTTTTAATTTAATGTAATATCTTTTTAAATTTTAATGTAATTTTATATTTTATTTTTAATGAATCTATTTAATTATTATTATTATTTATTGTTAAAATAATTAATTAAAAATAAGATTTGAAAATGGGGAAAAGTGTGGAAAAGTGGGACGACACCGTGCAAAATGGGGAAAAGTGGGGAAAAGTGGGGAAAGCTGATGTGGCGCTGATGTGGCAACGGGGAAAAGTGGGGAAATGTGGTACCACTCCTTGTGGCCTAAGACTCAATTTTAATTTTAGAAATTATTTAAAACTAAATTTCCTAAAAAATTGATAGATTGCCACATGGGCAAGAACTCGTGACCACTTTGCAACATGAAGATTACTTCGTCTTCTTTCTTCTTCTCCCATCTTCACACCAGTTCCTCGCCGGCAGCCAGACGACAATTTTTCCGGCGACGGTATTTGAAATTTACACACACAGATACACGGTATATTGTGTATATTTATTGATCATGCATCGATTCTTAAATCTAGTGTAAATGATGCACCGACAACATTGGCGAATCTTAGTAAGGACCGGGGGCGACCGCCCCTCTTTTTTCGTCAGTAGTGTCGATTTTCGGGTCGAAATATTATTTTTAGTTAAAAATACCGGTTTCGCCCCGTCATTTCAAAAATTTAACATGTATTTGGAGTCAAGTAAATTTCCGCCCCCCCCATTCCATACAGTGAAGCTCTGCTAGTGACTGACAAGACCTTCAATATGTTATCTAGTACCGTTATATATATAAAATCATTGGTATACTATACCTTTGATGAGGTGAGGCATCCAATTGAGAGCAAAAGTCATCCACGCCTTGATGTGACGTCATGTCATGTAATCCGAGGGCCTCATACAGCGGATTTTTAGGCGACGGAGCCACATATCCACCTCCGGCGATGACGTCGATGTTCCGGCGTTTGATTTCCTCCGGTAAATCAAGAAGTAACCGGACAACCGCCTTCATCTCGGACATCAGCGTCGACGGAAGGACTTGATTATAGTTGAGCAGCCTAAAACAGCCCCACTGTTCACAGGCGGCGATCAATTTGGATGATTGATTTGGGAAATCCTGCAGATCAATCACTGGAATACTGCATTCGGAAGCCATTTTGATTTTTTGCTGCTAAAACTTGCTGAGTGAGTTCGTATTTTATAAAAGAGGGTAGGTGAGGATGAGATGAAAAACGATTGAAAATATATATTAAACTTTACATAAGTTTTTTATTGTCTTATAATAAATTAAGAGAGAAAAATGCCACAATGATAATAATAATAATAAAATACATGTTTGCATATGCGACTCTGAAGTTGCAAATCTCCACACATTATCGAATCGTTTTTTTTTATTAATTTAACTAGATTATTACCCCGTGTATTACACGGATTAAATATAAAACATTAAATAATTAGTACTAAAAATTTAAAAAAATAAACAATTTGTCTTATAGTGTATTTTATAAAAATACCAGTATTTGAAAACTATGATTTATAGTGTATTTTATTTTATTTATTAAAAATTGTTTTTTATTAAACTTTTATTTTGTAAAAATACTAACTTTTCAACTTTTAAAAAATTTATTTTTAGAAAGTTTCATATTTTATAAATTTTTTTTGAAGTGTGCTTTTTAATAAAAATATTTGATTTTAATTTATTAAAAACTATTTTCTTGCATGTAAAATGACAAATAATATTTTTACTCATTAATATTATAAGTATTCAATATGAGATAATGTATTTAATTAATAATTAAGATAGCAAAGTGAATAAAATTATAGAAAAGTGACAAGTGGCAATAAAACATAAGAATATGACATGTGGCAAAAGTTATTTTTGTTTATTAGAATAGAAAGATACGTAGAAAAATCATATATGTGTAAAAATTAAAAATTAAAGTACATGCAAAGGTCGTACTTGAGAAAAAAAAACAACTTGGTTTTTAATTAAACTTATATTATGTGAGAATATTTATAAAAAATAAACAAAAACTGTTTATTTTAAATTAACAAGTACAAGTTATTATCGAAAAATAATTGGAGGTACTTAAATATTAAATCTTAACTAATCAGTAAAATAAAAATTTTGCTTCCTTGAAAGTCTCCTAGTTCGTAAATCACGGAAGTATTCACATACCATAAGGCCCATAAGGGAGTGAAGATGGTGTCACCTAAAACCATGACAATAGCCATGAGCCCATGATGAGTATTGTGTCACAGCCACACGCTAAGGCGTGTAACAATCACCTTGATGTACTTCATGTGACACCTTTTCATTACATACAAGTCACATACATATGGGAGACTATCACTCACTCATTACTTCATCTTTCCCTCGGTTCCATTCGCAAGGCAGGCTCACTTTGGAAAAAAATAAGCCCTAGCTTTGGGCCTCCACTCTAATGAGGCCCCATCTTTTATAAAAATTTACCAACTTCATAGATTAATTCAGGCATGAAGGGCTAGAGCGGTGGTAACTGAGTAATCAAGAAACGACGATTGATGAAGACGAAATGGCGATTCTTGAACTCTCGAAGATGAAGCAGTGATTCTCAAAATCTAGCTAGGGCAACCGTCTACCGACGAACGAGAATTGGCAAAGACGAAGCGACGACTGCCGACCGGGACAAAAGGTAGTGATACCACTTCTTTGCTCTAAGATCGACCATTGTTTTCAACTGATTTTGTTTAATGGTTCACTAGTTCAACCTTCAGGTTCACTGGTTCGGTCCGTTTTGTTTAGGATTCGAGACCGATTTTGTTTAGGATCGTGAGACTGATTTCGTTTAACCATTCATGATTGATTTCATTCAATCTCAGTTGTGGCCTCGTGGGTGTTAATCCTACTTCTTGCCTTACTGGTTGTTTACATACTGGTTTAGGTCCATGAATCCATCTCATTATTCATGCTATCTTTATTGTATAGTTGCCTAAATTCCTAATTTCCTTATTTCTTAGTTGCTTAATTGGTAATCCGTAATCAGTTATTGTGATTGTCTGTTTGTTTGTAGACATTTATTATTTAGGTATTTGCATACTATCTCATTCTCATGTTTTAGATTTTTAGCAGGTGAGCCCTTCGCTCCTTTAACCTATGGCTACTGCTTAATGCCTTACTGATCCTTATTCTGTTATTGTGATTGTTTGCTTGTTTGTAGACATTTAGTATTTAGACATCTAGTAAGTCTAGCTTTAGGCCAAATGGTGAACAATTGCATAACTAACAACCAAATGATGAATAATTACATAATAAACAACCAAACGATAAACAAACACATAACGGAAGATGGTTTTTGTGCTATCTAGGTTAAGGGCCCTATTTTTATTATCCGCTTTAGGCCACCAAAGAGCTTGAGCCGACCCTGTCCATTCGCTTCTTATCACGATAGACATGCCATCCCTTGCTTCATGCGGCTATTCACACCCATAACTCATACCCTAATAAGGTGCCTATGGGCCATAATACATGTCTAATATGAAAGAGTCATATTAAACTTCAGTTTTTTTTTTCCAAATAAGTGTTAAAAGAAAACTTATTTAGAAAAATCGATGATTTGAAAGATTTTTAAATATTTTCCTTTCTCACTCATAATATTATTAGATGAAAATTACAAAAGGTTGAGATAAAATTTTAGAAACAAATATAAAAAAATTGTTAGATTGTCATATTTTAAAAGGGGTATTTTAAATATATTTTTTAGTTCTTTATGCACGTTTTATTAACATTTTCCATTTAATGTTTTCTATAAATGAAACAATTTCAGTAATGTTGTAAGCGGACCGAATACCAAATAACAAATTTGGTTCGGTTTGCAATTTAAAATGAATGTCAAAATCAAAACGAACCGAATACATTATGATACCTGGCCAAGAAAACTAGAAGCTAACCAAATTAAATATGAGTAAGAAATTCAGTTCAATAATCAATTACGATAATTGTAGAAGAAAACGAGGATAGAAGAGATATTGCAGGAAATCTTTTGTTTAAGTACATATTATTAAAAATTAATGACCCTTACATTTTTGGTTCCGTATTCAAAACAAATACATTTATGCATTTAATGAGTTGTGAGGTATTCATTAGTACCATACCATCGGTCATTGGGGGATGGGTAGTGTGTGGTTTTGGGTGAATCCTCTATTATGTTTAGTGATTTGCTATGGGTTTTATTAGGGCTTGTGGTTGACTATGGGTTTTATGGGCAAAGAAGGAGCTTTTTTTATTATTAGAAAAGGGGAGTTGTAAAATTAAAGTGTAAATATTGGCCAAGTCATGCAAGAGCGTTAGGAAGTGTCAAGTGGAAGCTAGTAATGAAATCAAAAGTAAATATTTTTATGACCAATGGATTCAAGATATGTATAAATATGTTAGGCATTGAATCTGCTAGGAATTAGAAAGAATAATTGGAAACTAAGAGGGTTTTGAGATGTTAAAAACATGTTTTCTTTCTATGTATCGTTAATCCTTTTTTGGAGGAATTTGATTAACGATTCTTGAAGATTGTCTTTTGGGTTTGCAGTTGGATTGCAAACATGAAACTGCTGATATCTATCGATCTTTTGAAATTTATACATTTTCTTCTATAGCCTATAACATTTTTTTACTATTATACTCAAATAAAAGATATGATCGACCCATTATTTATATCACCTGCGTAAAGGAAAAATATATATAACATCAAGAATAAGAGAAATTCATGGTATTTGAATCATGTTTAGAATTTTAATCTCATGTAAGGCTATAACTGCAAAGAAAAACAAGTTCATCAGAAACCAACACACTCAGGGCTGGCTCTACTATTTTGAGACCCTACGCGGAAACAAACTTTGGGGCCCTTAACTAACGGTTACGGTTAAGAAATTTGACTTTAACTTTTTAAACCTTAAATTTTTTGACAGATTGTTTATAAATTTAATTGGTTAAACGGATCAACCCGTACGTGATCTCATCTTGTTAACACAAACACAACCTATTTAGTTAAACGTGGGCACAAGATAGAGCCAAAAGTTTTTTACACTAAACTCAAAAACATAAATTTTTGTTCGGTTACTCAAAAGCATAAAAGTTTTTGTATGTCATGTAATATATTAAACTTTCAATAAATTATTTCTTCTTTAAATCTTTCAAATATATATAATATTGGGTTAGTCACCCGTGTATTACACGGGTTAATTAAAAAAATTACATTAAATTATTCGAATTAGTAATTAAGATTTAATAATTGCAAAATGATTTTGTCATATAACTTTTTTTTAGCTAAGTTATTAAATAATATTATTTAATAAAAAGATAGTCAATTTTGCTCTAATCAAATGAAATTGGAAATATATAGACACAATAGGCTATTTGGATATAATAATATTAGCATAAATATAAGAAAGTAATTGAAAATAATATAAATATTGAATAATAAATATTTAAAAATTATAAAATTATATTTAAAAAGGGATTTAAAAAATATGGTTGAAAGTTTCTTATGATTTTTTAAGTTTAATAAATTATTATAATAAAAAAATTATATTTTTATAGTTAGTTATATAATTAGATTATTTAATATTGTTTGTATTGAATAGAAAACAAAATTATCATTTAATAGAAAAAAGGCAAGAAAAAAAATTGAGAGAGTGGTTAAACAATTGACATGTGTCAATTTTTGCTTCTATTTCAAATCATTCTTAAAATTTATTTTTTGTTTCAACTTTATGAAATCAAATAAACCAGAAATAATGACAATAAAAGGAAAAAAATGAAACTAATGAACCTTCAAATTAACTTTTGAACTCGTTTTCTTATCAATTTAAATCTTTACTAAAAACTTATTTGATTGAATTGGCTTGTTCAATCTCGAGTAGATTCGTGAAATAGGAATTATTAAAAATTTATAAACTATAAATAACAAATAATGAATATTTAAACATTATAAAATTATATTTTAAAATAAGATGGTTGAAATCTTCTTATTATTTAATATCATCAATGTTAAATAAGAGAGAGAGTATTTCATATATAAAATATAAAGGAGGGAAAAAAGTGTGAGAGATTATGAGAATAACATGTGACATTTTTTTTACTCTTTTATTAGGATGGATATGGTTGACCTTTTGAAGCGATCTCATATGCTATAAATCTGTAGCATCATAAATGTCCTCATCTATGCAAATGATCAATACGAAATGTACCTGTTAACTTATGTAACCAAAGGGGCTTTGTCCTAGCGGTACCCTTTGGCTTTTCAAATGGAAGGCCATATGTTCAAATCTCTCCCAAGGCGAAATAGGAGTCCTTGAGAGGTTAGGGGTTTTCTGGTGCGGTTTCCTCCTTGGGTGGTGGTGGGGTCTCAACGGAGATCATAGTAACTAGACCTTGTGACGTGGCCTGAAACTCAGTAGTTCACACGTTGAGATCAAATGCCTTTAAAAAAAAGCTGTTAACTTATGTGATAAAGCATCAAGATATTACGAGGATGTACAATATGCAACCCTCACTACGAGCGGGTTTGAATTTTTTTTATTTGATTCTCAAGAAATGGTTTCATTTCTTCTCCCACCATTAGCTTGAGGGCATATTGAACTAGATGTAAGCTTAAGCGTCATGTAATTGGGTTGTTTTAAAATATGCTATAGAGGGTGACAATAACAAGGAAAAATATTATTCTCACATCTTCATATATGATACAAATATGCAACACCCAACCTAATTAAAACTGTCGTGTTATATTATACGTTAAATTAAAGTACCTTTAATATTACTAGTTAAGCACTTAGCCTAGTTCCAAATCTTTACATATAGATGTAACGTGTTTAAATCTAATAATACTATGTCTTGTCAAAAGTTTTTAACCTTCTCTATCTAGTTTTCTTGACCAACTCTTTTCATACATTAGTTTTTGAGAACATGGTGTGTACACAAAGAAAACCATAGAAGGAATTATGACTTAAACAAAATTGCTCGGTAATTAGACTATTGCCATTAGCAACCAAACATGAGATTGTAACACTATTCAAAATAAAGAAAAAAATAAAAAATATACATCTCTCTACAATCAGGTCATCTCCATGACCTAGATTGCAATCCATTTGGGGAGTATTTTTTCTTTTTTTTTTTATTTACTTTATCATATTTAGTTTTAGTTGTAATCTTATTTTTTTATAATAACTACTAATAATTAACATTTTTAAAAAATCTAAAAATACATTTTTGATCAGTTTTTTTATGAACACGTCAGTATAAATTTTATTAAAAACATAGCTCCTTTTAAAAAAAAAAATTTTTTTAAGGTAAAATAAATATAAATAATCATTGATTAATCTTATTTAAAAATTGGAGTTTTTTATTGGTTCAAAAGATTTTTGGTATTCAAACTCATTATCATATATTATATTTATTTAATAACAAGTAGTAAAGGTTGGGTTGGTAATGAGAGTTAAAAGTTAAGTTTGATTGGATTGTGTAGATTGAAGAGAGAAATTAGTTTTTTATTAAAAGATTGGGTTGGGTTGTGAATGAGGATGGTCTTATAAAAATGACTGTGAAATTGAAACTATGAACTAAAACAATGCAATGCTTAAACAACACTGTAACGATACAT
The DNA here is from genome assembly GCA_009363875.1 of Mikania micrantha. Taxonomy (NCBI): domain Eukaryota; kingdom Viridiplantae; phylum Streptophyta; class Magnoliopsida; order Asterales; family Asteraceae; genus Mikania; species Mikania micrantha. Next base: position 60,021 of record SZYD01002131.1, on the reverse strand, counting down.
CTTAGGAAAAAGAATTCTTATCATAAAAAATAGGGAAAACGTCATACAAATGTAACCAACTTTCAGCTTTGTACCACTTAGGTTACTCATACTTTTTTTTTGTTCCGATTAAGTCACTCATACTTTTTTTTGTTCCGATTAAGTCACTCAATACTTTTTTTTTCCCGATTAAGTCACTCATACTTTTTTTTTGTTCCGATTAGGTCACTCATACTTTTTTTTGTTCCGATTAAGTCACTCATATGAGTGACCTAATTAAAACAAAATTAAAAGTACAGTGACCTAATCGGAACAAAAAAAAAAGTATGAGTGACTTAATCGAAACAAAAAAAGTATGAGTGACTTAATCGGAACAAAAAAAAGTATAAGTGACCTAATTGGAACAAAGCTGAAAGTTGGTTACATTTATATAAAGTTATCCCTAAAAAATACCCATATGAACTAATCACAATAGACAGTGATTAGTATGTATATTAATTGTAAGTGATATCAAGATTCAAAATTAATTTACCAAAGGGAGTAAACCAAGAATAGCTTCGAAAAAACAAGACTTGTTGCATTCATGAATACAAGATTGAATTTCATAACCATGATATGATATTATTATACACATCAATTTACCATACATCATTACCATTGTATTGGAGCCAAGCTAGACCACTTCTAACCGGTCGACAGGTGACCAAAATTTTAAACAAATAAACCTCCTGTATGGGTCCAAGCCACTTCTCAAACCATGGGTGCACCAGTGGTCATGAGCCATGACTATAGACTAAACACAAATAGTTGTGACACTAGAGTCCTACAACTTCAGTGTTTTGCCTGTTGGTAAATTAGTATCAGACTTAAAAGAGTATTTTTCATTTGAAATCCAGAAGACGATATAAATCTACATCAAGTGTCGGTTATCTGTTTTGTCTTTTGGCGTGTCTTCATCCTGGATCTCCATGAGTTCATCATCATCACTTCTTTTGCCTGCTTGCTCCTTCCAGTATGCTAATAGCTTTTTTAACCTTGCAACTTCCTTTCATGAAACATTTTTGCTGGGATCATTCACAATTGAATGTAAGATTAAATATTTACAATATGGCCCTCATGATTATTTAACTAATTAGATCAATTACTTAATTACCCCTAACAGATAGATAATTATTTGATGGACGTAATTATCCTTATTTATCCTAATTAGGGTTTCCCCTTGAGTGTGTATAAATAGAGAATAATTGGCTCCTAATCTTGGTTACTCATCATTAACATCATAACACACGATTATCCTAATTCTCTAAGTGAAATCGTGAGCTCCATAACCGAGCCTCTGTACTCATCTCCATCCTCACCGTACACCCTAAACGGGAACCCGATCGGATCTTCATCTCAGGAATCATGTCTGGAATCAACAACGCATTCACTGGATTCACAGGTTTCATCTAATCTCTATTTCATTACTGTTTCCGTATTCATGTTTACATCTAAACCAAAGGAATCGAAACAACATGTGGTATCAGAGCAATATGTTGTTAAATCGATTCCTAATCACGAAATTGATACATAATCCAAAAACGTTTTACAAAAACGAGTATGAACAGTGGGTCGTTTTTCGAAAAACCTTAAAATTGGTTCGTTTTTCGTAAAAACGTGAATCTAGTGCGTTTTTCATAAACCTAAAAATTTTCGGACTTAATTGTACTCGAAATTAATGTACACGTTTTAAGAGTATTCGAATTTGATGTACTCGAAATTTGAGTATTCGAAATTTAACATACTCGAAATTTAGAGTTCACGAAATTTAGTGTACTCGAAATCTTAAAAGTTCACGAAATAAAGTACTCGAACAACTGTACTCGAAAATCTAAGTGTACTCGAAAAACTGAAAGTACTCGAAATTTTCGAGTACAAAACCATTTTCGAGTACAATAACCATTTTCGAGTACATAACGATTTTCGAGTACATAGCTATTTTCAAGAACATTACTAACTTCGTAAACAGTAAATTTCGTGTACGAACACTTAACCAAAATAAATTAGGGGGGCTAAGAGATAAAATAAATTATTTTGTTAAAACCTTAAACTATCATGTTTTACAAAACCTTAAAATACAAAATCAGCTTATACTCAGTAACAAGTGTTTCGCTTCTGCCCAAAGGTGATGTGTTACATCTTATTATTTGAGTCTTATTAAGCATTGTCACTTACTTGTGTATATCATTAAACATTAGATATTCACATGACATCATTTTGCCTTAAAGCATGTATGTTTCACTTCTGCACATAGGTGATGTGTTACATATATGTTTGCAAACTTAACATGTGTATAATGCTTATAAATGTCTCACTTCTGCCCAAAGGTGATGTGTTACATTCCTAATGCACATTTTATTTTATAACTAAATTGTTCCTAATGCTTAAATGAATGGTTATTAACCAAAGTGAAACCCATTTGTTTAAGTAGAACCTAATCTAGTCTATTAATTTGATGTTATAATAGACTATTTATCACAGCTTCATTACTATAATGGTCCTTATATATGCCTGCCTTAGATCTAAGTTACCCCATAGATCACTCTAAGTTCTTCTATAGCCTTAGTATATTACTCTTTCTCATATAATAAAATCCACAGCTCCCAATATGGGAATTGAAACGCTTACTCTTGTGAACCATTCTTCTTGGAAGCATTACTGATGCTAACTTTTGACAAACCGGGTTTTGAGTTTTCACTCAGAGATGCGGACCCTCCTTCCCTCACTGATAAAGCACTCTAAGGATAACATAGTGCATGAGAAAAGGAAGAAGATTAGTCAAATGTCTCTAATACTCTTCAAAACACCATTAGTCAAATCATCGAGACTTTCGTTCGAGATTCAATTAATGCTAAGAGCTTTCTGACTTATTTGGAGGAGCAATTCAAAGGGATCTCTAAATTGCATGCTAACATTCTAATTTAGAAATTGGTAGCTACAAAGTATGACAGGATTAACAGCATTCATAAGCACCTCATAACAATGAACTACATGACCCGTCAATTTGAGGGATTAGGCATAGAGTTCAGAGACGGTTTCCTAACCACTTCATTATGTTTTTCTTCTTGCACCTTATTTGGCATTTAAAATCAACTACAACACTCAGAAAGATAAGTGGATGCTAAAGGAGTTGATTGCTATGTGCGTAAAAGAGGAAGAACTTCATAAGTTGTAGAAACCGAATGTTGCTAACCTCATTGCTGCAAATTCGAAGAAAAGGAAGAACAATTTCCCTAACAAGGAAGTTTCTAAGGTCTCTAAATCCAATGCAAGTACTTTTTCCAGCTCTAACAACTCCATTGGCAAGTCTTACTATAAGTTCTACCTAAAGGTTGAACATTAACAGAAAGATTGCCCTGAATTTAAGGAGTAGCTGGCTAAAAGAGATAATCATCCTAATATGATATTTGAGTCCTTTAATGTCCCAACTAACATATGATAATTTGACTCTGGTTCTATGATTCTTGTAACCAACTTAACTCAAGGATTCCTTACAATCTAGAAGAAGAAAAAGTACCAAAGAATCTTTAAGCTTGAGAATACAAAAGAACTATTTGTTATTGGCATGAGAACCTTACATTAATAATAAAAAATCGTTTATGTATAAAACTTTATGATACCTTATATCTTTCGAGATTACTCGGAATCTTGTATCATTACCAAAGTTATACATGGATGGTTTTTATGTTTCTCATGATAATGGCAAACTTATTATTATTTCTAAATTCTCAAGTATTTGGTACTAATTTTCTGGATAGTGATCTCTATAAGCTAGAACTAGATGATAATTTCATTAACTCTTTGTTGTCATATAATATCAATGAGAACTCGACAAAGACTAAACGAAAAACAAGACTTAGAAACCTCATCCATGTTGTGGCATTAACTTTCATGCCACATTTCACGTGATCACTTTTCGCAAATTGTGAAGGATGACGTTTTACCTCTCTCGTTTTCATCTATTTTGGAACACATGTTAAATACCTCAAAGGTAAAAAGACAATAGCAACTAAGAAAGTTGCCACTAAGGGTTCTAATTTATTAAACTCATAAGTGACACTTACACCATTGCTATAATAATTGGACATACTTCATTTATCAGTTTACTGATGATTATTCTCGTTCCATGTACTTCTATCTCATCAAGGATAAATCTGAATCACTTACAATTTTAAAGATTCTAACTAAAGTTGAAAACAACTTGATCTTTAACTAAATTTTGTGAGATCAGATAGAGGAGGCAAATACTTTGGCAAACATACTGCTATGGTCAGGTTTTCGGTTGATTTTATAAACTTAGTAACACCCAAACCCTTATGAACATAGCACACAGTATTTAGCCAACTCAAACTCGCCCTAATTCCTCTGGATCAAGAAATTAAAGACAACTTTCTTTTTTAATCTGTCCCTAAAGTTATTATGAATTATGGACAAGAAAGAATCTAAGTCTAAGAAATATGAAGTTTGTGACTTCCTTGTCTAAGTTAAACTTTATAATCTTTTCTTAAAAGAAGCTTGACATGAAACAGTAAGTTGTCATTTCAAAGGATTATAGATTTTATTATTCTTCCTATGTCACTCATATTGTAGAAACCAAGCATGCTGATTTCCTTGAGAATTATAAGGTCAGTGGGAGCAGTGAAAATCCTAATTTTGATTTGCAAGAAGTACAAGAAGCGGGGGGAGACACTCGTCGACTAATTCACCTCCGATTATTCTTCTTGTACACCATGCTACTCCGAACGTCACTGCACCAACTCCGACACACTCAGAACTTTAAACGACTCCGAGTATCCAAGAATGAAGGCACATTAAACGACTAACATCAATACAATACCAACACTGCTAAACCCACTAATCTATTCAGGAGGTCATCTAGGCCTAAAACGCCTACTAACTATGATGCTTATGTAACCTACCTGACTAAAACTGAAATGGATGCCAGAAGGTTTAAAGATCCTATCTCTTGTCATGAAATCATTAACAATGTTCAATCTTCTGATTGTTTTAAACGGTTTCATATAAAAGAGAGAACCAACTATCAAAAGACCTTCTCATTTTGTCTCTCAAAAGAAATTCCTTAAGGATCATGATGACCCTCGTAGCTCATTATAATTTAGAGCTACATTAGATGGACATCAAAACCTCTTTCATTAATGGCAACTTGTAAAAAGACATGTTAATAAAACAACCGAAAGGTTCTAAGCCCAATGGTCATGAACATTTAGTCGGCAAGCTAAAGAAATCCATATACGGGTTAAAGCAAGTCTTACATCACTGGTATCTAAAGTTTTGATTAAGTCATAAAGAGACATAGTTTCCTAAAGAATCTACTGGATCAATGCACCTACCTTAAAATGAGTGGGAGCCTTAAGATGAGTGGGAGCAACTTTACTTTACTTGTCCTTCATGAAGATGACATTCTTTTGACAAGTAATAGCATTAGAAATGTTGCATGAGTCGAAGCGCTTACTTTCGCCTTATTTCGACACTAGGGAACTTGGAGTAGCCTCTTACTTTATTGGCATAAAAGTACACCGAGATAAATTAAGGATATCATGGATTTATCTCAAAGGGCCTACCTTAACCATGTCCTCAACCCATTATAACATGCATCAAGCTCTCTCTAACTCTAAATGTTAAAAATAAACAAATGAGAATGATACCTTATGCATTATTAGTCATGAGCCTTATGTATGCTCAAGTCTGTACATGTCCAGATATCGCTTATACTATTGAAACACTAGGCTCTTATCAAACTAATTCTGGCCTAGATTGATGAAAAGCAACTAAGAAGGGATTTCGATATCCTCAAGGGACGAAAGACTATAAACTAACTTATAGAAGAAGTGATAGTTTAGAAGTGTTTTTTTATATTCTTCTCATCCTAACTTTGCTAAAATACAAAGATGATAAGAAATCCACTTCAGGGTAGATCCTTATGTTAGCAGGCAGACTTACCTCATAAAAGAGTCATAACCAGCAGTTTATAACAACCTAAATGGCCATAGAATGTTGCTAAGAAACCTTATCGCTGGACTCAAATAGTTAACTCAAACTATAGACCATTTGAAGCTTTACTGTGATAACTTAATTACCCTTATTTTATCGAACAGTAACAGTTCGATTGGCACTAAATTGTATCTCAATACAAAGTTCATTGAGGAAACTAACCTTTGTATAGAGCACATATATTATGCTTTTGGATCCAATAATTAAAGGTCTCTCACCTAAGTATTCGAAGAACTTGTTTCGAAAGTGAGCTTATCTAAAGACCTTATAGCATAATTAAAATTTCCTCACTTATTTGATTTGTTTGTCTCTAAATATATGTTTATGCATGCCTAATGACATATAGACACTAATAACACAAATCATTCGTTAAAGGGCTTACTTGTTAATTGATCCTAACTTAAGTTTTAAATTTGTATTGTAGTATGATTAATGGGGGTCTTGAATTGAATAATTGATTCAATGACTGTATTTCTCTGCTATGATTACAATTTAGAACTAAAATAAGTATTATCAATCTGCAGACTTATTTAATGCTCATAATAAATGATCACTTGGCCAAGTGGGAGAATGTAAGATTAAATATTTACAATATGGCCCTCATGATTATTTAACTAATTAGATCAATTACTTAATTACTCCTAACAGATAGATAATTATTTAATGGACGTAATTATCCTTATTTATCCTAATTAGGGTTTCCACTTGGGTGTATATAAATAGAGAATAATTGGCTCCTAATCTCGGTTACTCATCATTAACATCATAACACACGATTATCCTAATTCTCTAAGTGAAATCGTGAACTCCATAACCGAGCCTCTCTACTCATCTCCATCCTCACCGTACACCCTAAACGGGAACCCGATCGGATCTTCATCTCAGGAATCATGTCTGGAATCAACAACGCATTCACTGGATTCACATGTTTCATCTAATCTCTATTTCATTACTGTTTCCGTATTCATGTTTACATCTAAACCAAAGGAATCGAAACAACATTGAACACATCCTCAATGCGTACCTAATTATTAGAAATAAATAATAAAAAGTTTACTTTCTAAATCAGAAAAGATATTTCTAAATAAGAAGTTACTGTCTGACCATACGCAAATACACACACATTATAACCATGAACCATCCACAGCATACTGCACCAAATACTGCAACAAAAAAAAACATTTATAAAGCATACCATTAACATATCATAACAGAAAAAAAAAACAAATATGTTCAAACTTGCCCTTGTATCATTAATTAGTTGGAAGTGGCTCGGGTAATGCTTCGGTCTCGAGATCCATATCCTCAAGATATGTCTGTTCTTCCCAGAACTTTTCAACAAGATAGTGCTTATTCAACTCTCTCAAAAATGGAATCTATTCCAAACATATATGCCATGACTTTATTAGACACTTTACTACTGCCTAATGAAGAACCAGAAGTATGTGGTTTGGTTTGGTTTAATATAATATAATAGCTATTCGTTATTATTTTTAACAATCTTATATATTCATAAAAGAACCACACCTTTGGTTGCTCTAGACTCCAACTCTTTAAGCGGCAGCAACACAGCATGTCAGCATCCCACCAAGTAGAATTAACTTGATAAGAAGCTAACTTGTACCACTTTTCACAATGCCTGGAAGAAGACAATTTGAGGCAATCAGACATTCATTAGAAGGCCTCAAAGAAAGAGTATTGGGGGGGGGGGGGGGGCGGGGGGGCAGATGGGTGTGTAATCATAACCTGCGAGTCATGTATTTAGCTCCTTGATCGGCAAAAGCAACGACATATCTCAAGTTAGTTTTACATGCAGCAGCTGCAGCTTCTACTTTGTTCACCATCAACGACTGCATTCGCTGCATCAACATGAACCCATTTTCTAGTTGAATTCTCTCCACTGCAATAGACTTCTGCCCAATACATTGGAGCACCTGTTTTTCTTGATCCAACTGTAGTAGAAATTTCCTGAGATTCTTCAAGTTTAAGTTTCTTTCAACTCTTAGAAGAAGATAAGATCAATGGACTAATATTACAACTTTTAACATCGTCATGATTGCTTTCAGAAGTTTGTGCTACAGTTGCAAAAGGAGCCATTTGCATCTGCATCTCAAATTCAACATCACACTTACTCTTTGAGCCCTTAGATGACAGATCCATGTTTTTCTCATTTGACTGGTCAATGATGGGAGGGTCTGTATCTCTAGAGATATTTTTGACTATGACCTGACTTTTTAATTTTTATTTGGCTCAAATCTATTGAAGAAGTTTCAGATATCGGCAAAATTTTTACTAGAAGATGTAGAAGCCTTCTTTGGCCACACATCAATGTATGCATGATAATGTTGCTTAAATTTGTTCTAAATTTCTCATAATGTTGTAGGTTGCTCACGGCTCATATGAAGATGCATATATATTGAGCAAACATGACTTATTTCCAACCATATATACATTGTAGCTGAAACCTGAAACTACTGTAATTGTTGTTAGATCTGTTGCTGCCTAAGTATTGCATATTATCATGGACAAAACTTATGTGTTCTGCAATATAAACTATATAAAATAGTAAACTTTTTCAGCATTATCTAACACATCAAATTCGCGTTCAAGTCTAAAATTTACCACGACTGACATTGATTTGCCTTGGTGTTCTAGCCCATTACATGGCTAGAAATCAAAGCTTCATATGTGTAATTCAACGGGACTAACAACCGGGCTTTCATTGTCCGAAGATACATCTCTGATTCCTCAAATCTCCCTGCTTGGTAAAGACTAACAATTAACCAGGTAAACACCAATGCACCAGGAGAGAGTTTTCTATATTCCATTTCATAGTAAAGCTTCAAAACTCCCTCAACATCACCTTGTCTTCCGTAACCTGCAGTAAGGTAAGAATATGTATTTGCATCTGGCATGAATCCTTTATCTAACAAATTAGTCAACAGGCCATCTGCTCGACGAACACTGCATGGTCCATTTAGCCTCTTAACCACCTCATTGAAAGCCAAACAACTTGGGACCAATCCATTCTGCACCATTTTCTCACAGAAATTCAAGCTTTCTTCTAATCTTCCAGCCTTTGAACAACCAACAATCATATGAGTGTAAGTTTCATCATACGCCTGCAAACCCACACGTTCCATATCATTCATCACTTGATACCCATTCTCGATCTCTCCAGCCTCACAATATGCTCCTATAAAACATGTATGCACAAAAGAATTGGCCTGAAAACCTCTGTTAAGCATTTCATTATACACTTCCCATGCATGTTCCAACTGTCCTAGCATTATCTTACCATACACAATCAAAGAACACGAAATGGTTTCAAGAATCATATTCTTTATCAACATCCTCTTCAACAAAACCAACCCGTCTTCAATTCTTCCATCTTCTATCATCCCAAAAACCAAACAAGTGTTAGCAACCACTTTGGGCGAGTATCGCTTCCCATCAATCCTGTCTATCATATCAACAAACTTCTGCAGCTTCCCTTCTTTACACAATGCATTGATAATAATTTCAACACTCTTCTCATTTGGATATGTTCTATGTTCAATCATATGCTCATAAACCCTCCAAACCAAAGTAGTTTTATCTGATTTTTGAATTACGTGCAATAACGTGTTGTAACTGATCACATTCAATCTGAACCCATGTTCGCCCAGACAAACACACACATCTACAGCTTCATGAATCATCCGTAGCTTGGAACAAATTTGTACCAACAAATCAAACACAAATGGACTTGAACCAGTAACCTCATAACTACTGATAAATGAATGAACCAACGAAACAACAGAACAAGAAACGTAACCATCATTGTTGTTACAATTACCGGTTACAGATCGGGTGAGAACTGATTCAATTAACGCGCTAGCGTCTTTGATTAGCTTGGCATTAACCAAGATGTGTATTACGAGAGCGTAGGTGTGTGTGTGGTGTGTGATGCCGGTGAAATGAGAGGACCAGTGGAAGAATGATAGAGCTTTTTTAGCATTTGGTGGGTCTTTGAGTTGAATAACTACTTTGTTGATGATAGATAATCTTCTAACATCGTCGAACTTGATATTTTGATTTAGGGTTTGCCAGTTTAGATTTTTAGGAAATGAATTGCAGATTTTGACAATAGTTGCTGCTGTCTTCTCTTCATATTCTTCCTCCGTCGCCGTGTGTGGTGGTTCTGCCACTGTGTTGATGCGATTCAGAAATTGAGGAAGGTGATTGTTAATTAAATGAGTGGATTTGGTGTTGGGATTAATGAATCGACGTAAGATCATCTTCATTAGACGGATTATGATTGTGATTTGCTATTTGAAGTTCCCGACTTTGCTACTAGGTTAATATTTCTTGTTTATTGATTACTTTATGTTACACTCGGTTATGTACAAATGTACAATACCAGGTGACGCAAGCGTAATGTCTTTAAGGTTGTTTGGTGTCATCTAAACCATTAAGTGTTGAATGGTTAAGATCAATGTTTTAAAAACCGGTTCGAACCGGCCGGTTCGACCGGTTCAACCGCTTGCCGGTTACTAATCCGGTACGAAACCATCCGGTATTATGCACGTTTCTTCGATCAATCGTGCCGGCGGTTTAATCCGGTTTAATCCGGTTTTGCCAGTTTTACCGGTTTAAAAAAAAACACAAAATTTCGGTTTTTAAACTATTTTCTGATTTTAAGCGATCGTGAACTTGATGCGTTTAACACGCCAATGTCATAATCCTATTATGCACTTTTATTTAAAAAAAATTATTAGAATTTGTATACTTTTAAATTGTTTTGAATGAATTTAAGTACTTTTTAAATTGTTTTTTGATGAATTTGTATACTTTTTGTAATTTATTTGAGTATAAGTTGTATTTATATAAAATTATATGTTAATTAGTGTGTCCGGTTGAACCATCCGGTACAACCCATTTTTGAGTCAAATCCGATACACTTAAAATATCGGTTTTTAAAACATTGGTTAAGATGGTATGAATCATTAAGTGTTTAACTGATAAGACTGTTTGGTTGAACATAATATAATAATTGTTATTTTACCATTCTAATCATGAACTTAAATCAAACAAAGCTTATTAAGTTAAATCAAACAATGTTTTTCTAATCTGACCATATCATTTGAACAAGTCAAACATGCAAACAAAATGAAACAAAACAAAAAAGGACAGCACAAAGAAGCTTGGAAGAGCAGAAACAACTCAAACATAGAACTCTTTTTTACAAGCATGGAACAACACAAGCATCAAGAAGGTGAAATCAACCGCAACACAACATCGAATGAAATCAAGAAGGAGAAATCAAGCACAACACAACATCAAGAAGGTGAAATCAACCAGAGGAAAAAAAAAGATGTGATACATGGAAGAGCTTTGCGGCGGCGAGAGGAGGTGCGGGGTGCGGCGGAGGTGCTGTGATGTGTGACCCAGAGGTACTGTGCGGCCGCGAGGATCTGTGCGACAGAGAGGAGCTGTGCGGCGGAGGTGCGGCGGAGAGGTGGTTGTGGACGAGAGAGGCGACAGGATGAGACAAGAGAGCTGCAGCCTCTGTTTTTGGAGGGTGATGGAGGTGACGGGAAGAAAGGGAGAAAATAGGGCTGGTAAGGGAAAGGGGAAACGAGGTAGAATTGAACACCCCTCTTTTTTTTTTCAATTGGCTTCACATCTGAATGATGAAGACCCTGATTCAGATCTTTTTTTTCGTTCAGACGTCTGAAACAAACGGTCTGAATCTGAATGGTTCAGATTCAGATCCATTCAGATGCTACCAAACATCCCTAGTCACGTCTTTCTATCGTTACTTGCGTTTTTTTAATCAAACTCACTAACTAACATTCCTCTTTCTTTGGTACATGCCTGTCACACAATCAAGTCTCTCATTACACATTGACCTAAAATTAACATCTCACTTTTATATCCAAAGATTTAATACAATAACATGCACGTCTTGCGGTCTTGAAACCTTACCAACGAATGACAATCTCGTCCATCTCGATCCAAATCAGATGAAATTTTGAACGGATTTTGCTTTACGATGATGTGATGATCAGCTTCGGCGGTGGTTTCGTCTTCTTCTCCGGCTAAAGAGGTAGTGGATTGGAGGATTAGAGTTGAGTTGAGAGTTTTGCGCATGATTTAGTGGAAGAAAGGATTGATGAGACGAGGTTGGTTTGTATGGGAACAGAAGGGCTTGATGGTGGGGGTGGGGTGAAGTGAAGTCCATGACTGGTGTGTATGTGTGTGTGGTTTGTGTTTAGATCGTCGGTTTTGAATGCGGGTGAGGGTAGAGGTGCACAAATCGGTTAACCGGTCGAAAACCGGTTTTGGAATAACCGAACCGGTTAACCGGTCACAGGCTAGAAACCGGTTTTTACCAATAACCGGTTCGGTTAATAACCGGTTTTTCGAGCTCAAAAACCGAAACCGATATATAACCGAAACCGGTTAACCGAAACCGGTTAACCGCCAAATAACCTATTTTTTTATGTGAAGGACCGGTTAACCGGTTTGAAAAACCGGTTAATAACCGGTTTGGTCTCTTGAAACCTCAAACCGGTCCCAAACCGCCGGTTTTTTTGAAAACCTAAAACCGATTTCAATAACCGGCTTAAAAACCGGTTTCTAACCGGTTACAAACCGGTACCGGTTCGGTTAACCGGTTTTTTTGTGCATCACTAGGTGAGGGGGTGGGGTTGATACAAATGGTGAGATTTGGTCAAGGTTGTTTGGTTAGGGTTTAGTCATAATCTAACTCCTGGTCCTATATTTTTTAGATTAATATTGTTAATTCGACCACTATATTATGAACAAACCATAAAATATTTTTAATACGCTAATTCAATAAAAGGAGTATTTGTTTCACTTTATAGATATGAGCAAACTGGATTTATAGTTTAATGATATAGGAAATGAGAAATGGTTGTTGATGTCTCATATTTTAATATCGACTATATAAAATTTTATCATAGTAGCAAGTTTCTTTTTTGGATTGGTGAGATATTATATATAGTTGATGTGTCCGATTTTTTAGTTTCTTTTGAGAATGTGTCAACCAATCGATTGTTATCGCTTAAAAAAGCAACTTTTTGCACGGGATATGACGTTATGATTAAAACATGTTCGTTGTAGTATGGAAATATGATTAAAAAACATATAAAGTCATGATGGATTGATTGTGGAAATTGAAAAGCTTATATTAAACGCAATTGTGTCATGTATGTTACGGTTTAAGAATAAAAATAAACAATTTATCAGAAAAATATAAGAGGAGTCAAAATCGACATCTCGTGATACGACGTGTTTATAAACTTTATTATGCACTTTGCATCGATAGCATTAATGTGGTTAATTACAAAAAAATAACTTATAAAGCTACAAGGACTCGGTTATATAAATTGAAACAAATATAAAAAACAATTTTATAATAATACCAATGCTTTTTAGTTAATATCAATCTTATTTTCATGGTATCAAGATGTTACCTTTAGTCAATATAACACACGCTTCTTTGTTTATAAAAACAAACAAAAGTTATAGATAAAAAAAATTATATAAATACTCAAGGTAAAACTTTAATTTTTAGAAACTTGAGTAGTTTAAAGTGACATTATTACAAGGTTTGAAATGAGTCTTAAAAGTTTTAAAAGTTGACGGATACATTTAGTTGTAAATTAACCAAACATTCAATCAAACATTTCATGAGCCGTCAAGCAGAAAATTCTTTAAATAAATAAACAAACATGAACAATAAATTCGTTTGTTTAGTTAAATAAACAGACATAAATAGAGTTTATGTTTGTTCGTATGTTTTCGTGAATGTTTGGTAATGTGTTCATTTATATTCGTTTACGATCATTTATAATGTCTATATCATAATATTCAAGCTAGAAATCTTGTAATTTAAAGTTTTTATTTGAAACTTAGATATTTGAATTTTGAAACATTAAACAACAAACACAAACAAGTGTTTGTTTGATACGTTTGCATCCCGAGTAGATATATTTGATCAGTGAAAAAGAACCACAACACTTAGATAAATAAATATAGATATAATATTTAACCTGAACGAAAGAAATCACAAAGTGTGCTCAACCACTAATGACAATTTCGACAACAAACGATAACAATTTTGACGACAGATAATGAGTTTTGGTGTGATTTTTGGTTCTTCCTTTTCTTTAATGGCATGATTTGGTATTTTAAACAAATTTTTGTAATTTTTTTAAAAAAATTATTACTTTATATTAAAAATCTTAAACTTGTTATTAAAACTTAATAAAATATATAGTTAAAGATAAAAAATATATAGTTCTAACAGTAACTTTTAACAGTTTTTTAACACCCAACACAAAGCCTGCGCAAAAAACGTCATTCGTCGCTAAGGTCTTAAGACTGTAAGACGTATATCTCATTTTATGAAAGTTTTGGATATTAAAGCGAGATGATAATTTTGGATATATAAGTTACAACACGTTGTTGTACATAATTCAAAAATCAGATAAAGGGTTCTTGCCAGATGCAAGTACATATTATTACCTTACTGCACGTTACAGAAGACAAGATGATGATGAGGGATTTTTGAACCTTTACCTTCAAATGCAACATAGAAAACTCTCTCCTAGTTCACTGGTGTTACAAAATTAACTGTTTGTCTTTACCAAGCATGGAGATATAGGAATAAGAGATGTTAATGCGGACAATGAAACCCGACTGTGAGTCGCGTTGAACTACACATATGAAGCTTTGATTCCTAGCCATCAGCCATGTAATGGGAAAGAACACCTAGGCAAACTAATGTCTGTATTGTGGTAAATTTTAGACTTGAACACGAATTTGATGTGTTAAGGAATGCGGAAACAGTTTACTATTTTATATAGTTTATATTGCAGAACACGTAAGTTTTTTCTGTGATAATATGCAATACTTTGGCAGCAACAGATATAACAACAATTACAGTAGTTTCAAGTTTCAGCAACAATGTATATCTATATATATATAGATGACAATAAGTCATGTTTGTTCAATATATATGCATCTTCATATGAGCAACCTACAACATTATGAGAACAAATTCAAGCAACATAGTCATACATGCATTGATGTGTGGCACCATGAGATCAACTGGCTTTAACCCATGACCTTTGGTCGCCAACCCTCAATCACATCTTCTGTCAGTGGCTTAGTTTTGATAAATGAGTCCAATGAGAACACAGTCTGAAAAACATTATTAAATCTATATTAGTGAAACAGTTTTGCAATCGTACTCTACTTGCTTCTGAATACAAGGTTTCACAATGTAATACATGTAAGTTATAACAGATTATGAAAATGTTAAAAGTCGAAGAACAGAACAATCAAAGCTACTATCATAAAAAGATAAATCAATGCAATTTAATTAAGATTAGTATACCTTCATATAACTTTTCAGATAGGGAAGTGAATCTGGGACTGACCACTTCTTATAGTGACCCAAAGCAATTTCCAAATGGTACAGCTTTGGGCCAAGCGACAAGTCTGCAGCAGAGATATCCTTGCCATTGATAAATGGGCCCTTATACAAACAAGTGACATTAAAGTCAGCAAACAAATACAAGAAATAGTTTGTGCATGCATGCGTGTGTGGAGAAAGAACTCACATTTTCTTTTATGTAATCATTGAAAGCAGATAGTTCATTCAGTAAAGCTTGCTCTGTTCCATCATTGGCATCTTTGCTTTTTAGGAAGCCAATATATGTTGAAAAGATCTTTGACCCACTGCATATACAAATCAAAATTTAGATTATTCAACATCAATTTGCAAAAATGAATGTAAATTTAACTACAGGCTACGAGGATGCAAAAACTCAAAGAGCACGAGCGTACACAGAAGCTTTCTCAGGTGGAGTCACCAATGACGGGTCAGGAAACTTTTCCTCTACTGACTTTGTAATAACATCTGAATCTGTTATCCACTTGTCATCAAGCTTCACAACTGGAACTTTACCTTCTGGGCTAATACTAAAAAACCTGTGTAAAACCAAGAGTGTTTATAGTGTGCCAAACTTATGAAAGCAGATGAGTTACAAAGGGATGATTACCAGTCTGGCTTGTTACCAAGATCGACCAACTTCAGGTCATAAGGAAGCCGTTTTTCCTCTAGAGTCAGCAAAACTCTTTGTGTAAATGGGCCTGAAACAATAAGCTTGGTATAAATAGGTGCATCTGATACACGAAGAGATCAAGAAAAGCTCATGAGGGCCTAGAAGCGGTGCCTCGTTTACTTTTGGATCAAAATCAAGCAAATTTGGTCATCATTAGGGTTTTTAGAAATTAATATGTAAAAACAACTTGGGTGAAGAAATGATTAAATGCTTAAGGTTGATTTATAACAGGCAAGAGAAACATGTTAAAACAACTTGGGTGAAGAAATGATTAAATGCTTAAGGTTGATTTATAAAACAGACGAGAGAAACATAGTTGTACAAATAGCAACTCCTCACACACATGATGTGAGCACGTTGGCTTTTTGGACCTAAATGTGTCAAGCAGCTCACGCTTTTTAGAACCAAAAAAACTAGTTTTATACCCGTCCGGTGGCCGGGTACGTGTTTTTAAAATAATCCACCAACACACCCAATTTTTAAATTAATCCGCCAACAAACACCCAACATCTTATTGGTTATCTAACATTAAAACTTCAAACATTACATATCCAAACAAACAATTGATTTTGTTTTTGCTAATCTAAAGATAAACAACCAGTTTGAAACATATAATGTCAAACAACCCTTCAGTTCTCCAATATAAATGCATATAATCGATTTCTGTGTAAAAAGAAATAAAATTGGAGAATTAGAATGATTATGATTAAGTTAATGCTACAACTTGACCCATTAACAACAAAATGCCAAAATGTATTATACAGAATAAGTTGTATACAATTGCATAGTAATCAATTGTCTAAAATTCATCATACTGAGAGTTATGGTAAGATACTTGTGTTTGCCAATTCTAAGCATTGAGTACAACTTGCTTAATTAGCTTAATAAACTTCAACAAATCATACCCAATTTCAAAATAGAACTGAAAAAAAAAAACAAAAATTGCAAAAGATATATACATAAAAAAAGTATGCAAATTTAGGAGGTAAATTGTCTGTGAAACCTGTCTGATGTGGTTATGGTTTGAGGTCTTATGGTTCCTCTAGGTTAGTGCATCTTTTTCATCATCACTTTTGAAAACAAATAGGTTATCAATGAAACTAATCCTGACCAATAACAATGATTAATTCTTGATTACAAGTGTAATAGTGAACTTCCACAAGCTTTTCAAACATAAGTGCATATGATCGATGGGCATATTAACCTTACGATTATCATCAGATTACAGACATGTCAAGTTTTCTACATTATAATTAAGACAAGCATTTGCTCGATAAAATTTAGTGATCTGACAATCATTTAATTATATACACATTACCAAAACACGTAATCCAACTACTCCATGAGCAGAATTAAAGAATTGCAACAGCTTTTGCTAATTTGGAATAGGAATACTTACAATCGCCGAGCCTATTAGGGACGGTGAAGGAAGTTTTGGCGCAGACCTCAATAGGACCGGAAGACATCACGACGGTTGTTAGGGTTCTTCTGAGTCCAGTGCGGTTGAAAGCGCGACAATTGGTGGTGCGAAAGCTAGGGTTGCAGGTAAGTTGTTTGACGGAAATCGTCAATGCCGTCGTAGGCGAATGAATTCTTATAGCTGACATTTTGGTTTAATAACGTCCGAGTGCAGATGAAGATGAGGTTAGCGTTTACGTATACAAACCCAGAGGCTTCTGGAATAGAATCCCCTCCACCTTAAAATTGGTTGCCAACGTCCAAACCACTTGGTTGTTGACAACATAATTTAAAAAAAAAAAAACTTTTATTCAATAAAATTGGGCAATCAAGTTGGTTTACCAACCTTTGATTGGTTCTTTTTATATCATTTTTTAGGATGGTGCTAAATATACCTCATTTTTATTTTTTTAACTTGTATCCTCTCAAACTTTTTAAATAAATACGAGTAAACCTTATAATGTTAGTTGTTAACTAAAAAATCCATAACCTTCTAGACAAAACATAAGGGACTGACATTATCACAATCTAACTAATTCTTCTTCCCCAACAATGCAACCATATCCAAACTATCGATGGTTCTCCAAACCCAATCTATCCATCAAAGTAAAAAAAAAATGCATAGTATCGTTTTAATACAGAAAGCTTAGCGAGGGGTTGGACGTTATTTTTCAGCATAAACAAAATTCTGAATAATTATATCAACAAATAACAATTAAAATTCAAAACCAAAATGGATTAAGAAGAAGGAACAAATACTACCCCACTAATGCACACTACCAAACTTTCATCAATAATTTGAAGCATTCTAACTAAAATTAAAAGATAAACATGATCAAGTTTCAAACTTTATCAATAACAAAGATTAGAGGATCAATACTTATAATGAATTTGAAGTAAATTTGAATTAAACTGATCCTAGAAAGTTGAAGGATAAACTCGAACTCAAATTTATAATTTATATTTTGGAGAGGGGGTATGACAAGTAATAAATGGGGGTACGTTTAGTAGAATTTAAGGTGGAAATAACGTTTTGTTACATTTTGGTTGTTTTATAAAGTTGAAGAGCTGATTTTGTTAAAATTTATATTTTATATTTCGGAGAGTAAGGTATGACAAGTAATAAGGGGGTAGGTTTAATAGAATTTAAGATGAAAATAATGTTTGTTGGATTTTGGTTGTGTTATAAAGTTAAAGGGTTAATTTTGAAAATTTTATAATTAATATTTTAGAGTGAGGGGTATAACAAGTTATAAGAGGGGGTATATTTAGCCTTACCCTTTTTTTTATCTCATTTGACATTTGACATGTGTTGATTGGTTATATCTCGAATGAAAAAATTAAGTTTAATTGGGTTGGATTGGTTATGAACAGAGTGAAAAAATTAAGTTTGGTTGATTGTGTAAATGGATGAGAGAGAAAAGGTAGCCACATTATTATAAAGAAGGTTTCGTTCTTCCTCCCAACTAATGTGGTATATTACAATTCACCCCTCTTACGAAGTCCAGCGTCTTCGCTGACACATGAGTTCGGCCCCTGGTTCTGATACCATGTGTATCCACCTTCTTATGAAGAAAGTTTCATTCTCCCTATCAAATGATATAGTATATTACAGTACCCCATAATAGTTTGGAACCAGATAAATTCATAAACACTCTCTCATGCTCAGATTTGAAACATGTCCTCTCAATGGGGTGCAATTCTCTTTTTGTTGCAATAGTGTTAGGCTAGAAGCGTGTTGATAGCTATGTGTTAACTTATGTGATCAAGTATCAAGATATTATGAAGATATGACAATATGCAACCCTTTCTACAAGTGGGTTTGAATTTTCTTTATTTGTTTCTCAAGAAAAAGCTTCATTTCTTCTACCACCATTAGCTTGTGACTTGTGAGGGCATGTTGAACTAGATGTAAGCCTTAGTGTCATTTAATTGGGTGGTTTTGCAATATGCCAAGGGTGGCAACAACAAAGACAACCTGATTATGGTTAGCGTCTCACAAGATACACCAAGTCAAAGTATCTTTAATATTACTAGGCAAGGTGCTTAGTCGCTCTCCCTTTGCTAACTGAACACCAACCTGATCTAGCATTTGAAACAGGCTAAGAGCTTTAAGCCAACAGGCATACTAACTCGCTAGCCAGCAAAGCCCCCGTCTTCATTAAGCACATAACCTCACTCCAAATATTTACATTGGTGCAACATGTTTAAATACAACAATACTATGTCTTGTTAAAATTTTTGAACCTTCCCATCCTAGTTTTCATTATTAGCTCTCTTCAAACATTCTTAGGAGCCTCTTAAGTATATGTTGTCTAACAAAGAAAACCATAAAGAAAATACAACTTATGCAAAACTGCTTAACGATACAGTAGCGATACAACTTAGAGAAAACAAGTCATATCATAAGAAAATACACAATAAGAAATAGAGTCAAATTTCAATAATCAATTCAATTCATTATAATAACAAGATAGGGTCAAATATGATTGAAATTAAGACATATTTCAAGCATCACTTCTGAGATTATCAATAATTCATATAGAATTAATTTTTAACATTTTATAAAATAGAGCCAATTGCAATTTGCAATCATGTGGTTTAACTCTTACCATAAGTCACAACCCTCCTTTTTTATTTTCATAATTTGCAACCTTGTGATTCTAAAACTCATGCAATGCGTATCATTACAATTAAGATTAACATAACTCTGTTAGTTTATGAATGGTAAAATTGTAATCTTAAAAATATTTAACAACATAGATGTTGTATACATATGACAACAATCACTTTAAGTGCAACCATAAAAGTGGAAGTAGGGGCATCATGAGACTACATGTTGACATTATATGTGTTTATATATAAATAGGAATATTATGTTTGACTTTAAAAGCCAAAGCATGGGCATTATAATCCCCCACCTTTAATAACCGGAAAAAAAATTCAAAGCAATGAGATGTTATCAACAGATAGTCTCAATTATATTTTTTTCTGATCATTATAAGTGAGGAACCATAATGCCCCTACTTTGACTTTTAAAGACAACCATAGTACCCCAGTTTATATATATACACACATATGATGTCAACATGTAATCCCATGTTGCCCCTGTTTTTACTTTTAAAGTTGCTAAAATGGTTGCAACATCTTTTTTAAATATTTTTAAGATTACAATTTTACTTTTCATAAATTAATAGAGTTGTATTCAATTTAGATCCACAATGTTGCAAGTTGCGAAATAAAAAAAAAAAAAAACAAGGAGATTTAGCAAACAGTGGCAAGAGTTAAACCACATGTTACAAATTGCAATTAACTCTTTATAATATATATCACCATACTTAAAATCATTCTCTTAGCAAGTGATATCAAGATTCAAAATTAATTTACTAAAGGGAGGAAACCAAGAATAACTTAGGAAAAAACAAGACTTGTTGCATTCATCATTCATGAATACAAGATTAAATTTCATAACCATGATATTATACACATCAATTTACCATACATCATTACCATTGTATTGCAGCCAAGCTAGACCACTTCTAACCGGTCCACAGGCAACCAAAATTTTAAAAACAAAGACACCTCCCCATATGGGTCCAAGCCACTTCTCAAACCATGGTGCACCAGTGGTCATGACTATGGACTAAACACAAGCAGTAGTGACACTAGAGTCCTACAACTTCAGTGTTTTGCTTGTTAGTAGATTAGTATTGACTTAAAAGAGTATTTTTCACTCATAATCCAGAAGATATAAATCTACATCGAGTGTCGGTTATCGGTTTTGTCTTTTGCTGTGCGTTCATCCTGGATCTCCATGAGTTCTTCATCATCACTTCTTTTGCCTGCTTGCTCCTTCCAGTACGCCAATAGCTTCTTTAACTTTGCAACTTCCTTTGATGAAACATTCTTGCTGGGATCATTCACAATTGAACGCACCCTTGATGCGTACCTAATTTTTAAAAAATAAAAAGTTAACTTTCTAAATAAGAAAAGATATTTTCTAGGATCAGTAAGACTCACGTAAGAGAGTTATAAGTTTCTTCCAAGTTTGACTCAGCAGGAGAGATGTTAACAAACATCAATGTCTTAGCATTTCCCCCAAGTGAGTCACTCATCAACATTGTTAGTTTGTGATTTCTGTAAGGAATGTGCTGATTGCCAGAAGATAATGCACTTATAACATCACCAAGCGCCGACAATGATTTATTTATGCTTTGAGCTTCCTTTAGTTGATTACCAGCAGAACCCGACTTCTTCACTCTCTCAGAGCCAGCAAGATCAACAAAACTAAGCTGAATCATAGGAAAAAATGTGTGTATGTGTGTGCATTAGAATTGTTATATAATTACAGAATATTAGAATAAGTCAATTCAATAACCTTAAGATGAAGAATTATACCTTTCCACGGGCAATAGATTGAGTTTGGAGGTTTGTACTCTCGACAATAACAGAGAGAATCAAATGAGACCTTGAGCTTGATTCATTCATTAGAGTCTCGGTTGTGTGGCGTTGATCAGTTCCTCTTTGAATAATGTTTCTCAAGTCATCATATGTGGATATGGGTAAAATAGTCGCGTTTTCAACTGTCACCATTCCCTAAATAAACAAAATTTTCAGTCATTTTTTGATATATATGTAAAGATTAAGAATTATCCACAATTTAAAATAAAAATTTACCTTTGAGTCTTTTTTAATCTCTAATTTTGAGCGCTTTGCTTGCTTTGGAAGTAAAAGATCCACCAAGGTATCTTGATACAACTCCAACATGTACGCCTGCATATACAATAATGAAATAGAATCAATTCTGACCCTTCACTTATAGACAAACCTTTCCGAGTTAAGTTTTATCTCCAATAGATAGGTTCACTTCACCCCAATTGTGTTTTTATTGCATAAAACCCATCCTTAAATCATCTTATTAAAGAAAAGCATACATGTTATTGCAATAAAGCAATCTTTGTAATAACACACTACCTTTTTTTAAAATGTTTAAAGATCTCACACAAAGGTGTTATAAGGTCAACTCAACCCAAACCTATCCTGTTTGTACCCTACTCAATCTGAACTCTTTTTCAACCAAAACTTCGGATGAAAAAGATAACTGTTACCTTTAAGGAAAAACTAAACTTCTTGCCATCTCGTTTCAGAATTTTAAACAACTCTGAAGTAGCTAGAGGAGTGAGACCAGGGTTATTTTCAGACCCATATATTGTAAAAGTCTTCCCCGAACCTGTCTGACCATACGCAAATATGCACACATTATAACCGTCCACAGCGGACTGCACCAAATACTGCAAAAACAAAAAATATATATAATGAATAACACTAACATGTCAAAATAATTAAATAAATAAATAAATAAATGTTCTTCAAACTTGCCCTTGTGTCATTAAAGACATCTTCTTGAGTTGCATTTCCATCAAAAACATGATCATAACAATGTTGTTTGATTTTCTCATCTCTTCCTAAATGTTGTACTGTGAATTCATCAACAGTAGTAAGAACATTTCTTTCTTTATCAGATATCTCTTTTGGTGTCAAAGGCCTTAATCTACAGTACACTCTGATTTTGCCTTTCATATCTGAAATGATTGTATTACACAAAATTTATTATGGAAAAAATACGAATAACATTTACAAAATGAAAGTGTTCATTTATACCTTCAATGATGTTGAAGTACCGTTTTCTCAAAACCAACTCTTCCTTATAAAGCGTCTGATATTCAGCCAGCTGTGCCGCTTGCATCTTCAATATTGCAGCAGTTTGCTCGTTTTTTCTATCGATATCCTGAAGAAAAAAGAGATATTAGTATTTTACATGTATATTATAACTTAAACGCTGTAATGAAAATCACCTCTTTCATTTCTCTCAGATCCTCTAATTCTTTAAGATTTACATGCAACGATGATAGTTCAGCATCTTTTATTGCCAGACTAGACTCTGCAGCAGCCAGTTTTTGGGAGAGTTCTTCAACCTTTTTTTCAAGTTCAGAAATTCGAGGCTTTGTGGTCTTTCTTTCTTGTTCCAAATCTTTCTCGAGCAACCGTATCTAAAAATTGAATTATAAAAATATATTTACAAGTAATTAAATAGAACAAAACTTGAAATTGGTTAATTACCTCATCAACTTTCTTCCTTTCAAGCCTTGAAATTCTCTCTTCCAACAATATTTTTTCATTGAACAGTTTTTTCTTTGCTTCTTCAGCTGCGTGCAGCTCTGAGGTGCGTGTTCTCAGTTCTTCTTGGATCTTCTTTAAAACCTATCAAAAAAAACAATCATGAAATCAATTAAGAAACCAACCAACAACCTTACCCAGTATATTCCCACTTTTTAGTAGGATCTGGGGGAGAAGGATAGATACAAACCTTACCCCTATCCAAATTGGGATAGAGAGGCTTCAAAAGAAGTAATTAAAAAAGAATTTCTTAATCTTGTGTGCAGACCTGATTAGTTGCTTCAACTAATTCCTTTTTGGTATTGCTCTCCAATTCTCCTTTACTAAGCTGTGAAAGCCTAGCTTCCATGTTTCGTCTATCAATCAATGCAGCCTAAAAGACATATGATTAATGCAAAATCCTTAGGATTATAGTTTTAAAGTTAAAAAACAATATGGCTACCTGAAGGGCAGATTCTCTCTCTTCACATAAATTTCTAATTTCATTATATTTGGATGATAATTCTTCCAAGTTTTGCTTTTCTGATCTTAACATGTCTTTTAATGTTTCCACTTCTTCTTGCAAACTCATTTCCTTTCTTTGTTTCTCATGTAATTCTTCTGATAACTGCATTAGCATGGTAAAAAGGTGTAAATTTAATAATAACAATATTCAAACACCACGTGTAAAAACAAATAAAAGTCGTGTAGAAAACAGACAAGATTTCTTACCTTATTTGCAGCCTTTTGAGATTCCTCAAGAGCTTTGGATAGCTCAAGTGCTCGCTTCTCACTAACATCCACATTGGGAGGTTTTGGATTACTAGAAACATCACCATTAGGAGTTCCTGAATTAGCAGCAGTACGTGCTTTAGAGTACCGTCGCAACATGACATCATTTATATGTGTTTGGAGGGCAACACATATTTCTTCACCCTACATTAAAAAAAATAGCCTCTAGTCACAAGGGATTCACAAACAGAACATAACAAATCAAAAAAAAAAAAGAAAAGAAAAGAAAAGAAAAAATAGACAAAAGATAATGCGCGAACCTGTTTAGTTTCAAATTGAAATATATGCAAGACACCGGCAACTCGCATCTTAAAGAACACTGCAGTATTGCTGCTACCAAATTGCATTATATCTCTTAACTCAGCCGAGTGCAAATATTCTTTGGGAACTGGACGAAAAAAGTGCACCTATAGACGTACAAGAATTACATAAATTAAAATTTAAATAATGCATATAAGATATAGATAAAATATCTTGAATAAAATAACGACTGACACTCACCCCACGTTTGTTAATCCCCAATATGATTCTACCAGGTAGAAGTCCAATGGGGTCATCAATCTTGCGGACACTAAAGAAAACTGAATATCCATATGGAAGCATTCTTAAAATTCTCAAAAATTGCTGCCTTGCATCTTCTTTTGTCAGATTTTCCTAAAAAACACCATTATAAGTTTATATCAGTATCGACTATCGAGAATCAAGTCATATTAATCAATCAAAAGATACAATGATACTCAGGTCTTACCATAGAACGATAACGGTTAAGTATATCAAAATCCCAGTCTCCCTCGGCACGAGTCAGAGCAATCTGTCTTGGAAGAAACCGCTCCAAAAGTAAAGTCCAGTCACTAAAAAAAAAAAAGACAGATTCTCAATTTAAATATATATGAATGTATAACTCAAAAGGTATAGCACGGTAATTTTAATTACTTAACAAAAAATACATTAAAATTCGAAGGATGGATAGATAACTCACGTGCATGTTTCAGGTCTTACAACAAATCCTATCTCTACCAAAATTTGCAATGCTGCTAACTGTGCGGCATCATCCTTTCCAACAGGATAGTTACCCAAAATATAATCATGTTGCAACTGCAAAATAAGTATTTGATCATCAGGTGTCTAAATAAGGACTATTTGTAGACGATACAAAATAAAAAATAATTGCATACTTGAACATATGATAATTGTATAAACATTGGGTCTGCTATAGCTTCATCCGACTCACGAAATAACTTCTTTTTAAAAGTCAGCTTGCATTGTGAAATTTCTCCTTTACTTCGATCCTTTGCTGACTTAAATTCTGATAAGAGATCTCCAATGTATTTGTTGTCATCTAAGCCAATATACTCCTCTAGTGACAGCAATTCATGTTGTTAATTTACTATCTCAGAATCTAAAAGATTTTCATATAAATGAAAAAACATAAATGCATACCATTTCCTGGTTCGGGTGATTTAGAGGTGGTAACAACTTTACGGCACTCGAATAAACTAAAGCTTGAATATGCCGACAATTTGATTATTCCAGCAAGTTCCTAAATTAGGCATTATCAAATAGTAATTTTCAGACCTACAAAGAACTAAAAAGAATCTAATTGGTTCAGCATTAGCCAAATTAAAATGGTTCCTTACATAAACAGTAAGGATACACATAAAAAAAGGGTCAGACTGTATGGAAAAAGAGTAATCACCAGTCATAAAACTAGCTTTCAACAAATTATCACGAATACAAGTTAGAAAAAAGCTTCTTGAAACCAAGAAGATAAGACTTGATTGTTATTGTAAAAATTTTATTATCTATAAATAAAGAGAAACATGTTCATGTATTTCAAGATATTTGGAGACTTTAAAACATGAGATGCAATAATTGAATTCTTCAAAGCATCACCCAATCTATAATCTTACACAGAATCAGAATCCACAATATAGCACACGGTCTATTTCTATTGTCAATAAATAAATTTAGCAAAAATGATAAATGCAACCCCTATGATTAGTGTATCTTTAATCTGTTATCCTTTAACTTAATTACTTAAGATACAACAACAACAACAACAACCATACCCAGTATATTCCCACTTTTCAGTAGGGTCTGGGGGGGAAGGATAGATACAAACCTTACCCCTATCCCAACTAGGACAGAGAGGCTGCTCCGAAAGAGTCCCCGGCTCAAAATTATCGTTTGAAGTTGATCGTCCCAATGATTTTAACGTTATTTTCACAAAATAATTGAAATAACGTTAAAATTAGTGCCCTTTTACTTTTGCCCCTAAAGGGTCCACACATATATACATTATATGTGTGCACCACAAATGGGCAAAACTACAGTGAAACAAACAAAATCGCTGGAAATCGTAATACCTCAACAGCATTAGAAACGGTTGTCGCCATGTCATATGATATTTCTTCAAAAGTTTCATCCAAGAAAAACACGATAGTTGTAAGCTTTTTACCAATCAAAAGTGCTTCAATTTCTTCACGACAAGGAATTGTATGGCGTGGGCCCGCCTTTACTGAACATTTCAGTGCATTTAGAGTGTTCGTTGCAAAAACTTGCACATCAGGATCTGTATTCACATTGTGTCCAACATCATGAATGTACTCTGATAAATATCCACCAATATCCTTACTAGGTGGCATGCATGATGCACATAGATACATGAGTTCCCATGCTCTTATTAAATGTTGCCTATAAACAATACAACAAAGGTACACAGCAGGAATCAATTAACACATTCATTGATATATCATTATATGCAATAGAATTATTGAATATGCTCAGTGCATACCTCTCAGGACAATTCCTGGTTTGCTTTGAAATTTGTGCAAAAATTTCATCTCGAAGCTCAGAACGTTTCAAAGCCTGCTTGTATATCTTGCTAACAAGATCAATTCGTTCTTCCAAGCCAATTTGATTTCCTTTTTCAGTTGAATCTATTCCCATGTATTTCAAAATGATCTGGAAAAGCTTTACTGCCCGGTTTACAAGATCACCGTTTATTTTCAGCAGGGAGGTCGGTATGGGATCCTGTGGCAGGTAGAATTTTTTTTTAAAAAAAAAAAAAAGTAGTAAACCACAATAGATAATGCTAAAAGGTTTGGAAAGACAAAGTGATTGCCTTCTGGAAACACAGCATATCTTCAAATGTGAACTTCTCACGATCTTGAGGTCCTACAGATCTTTTTGAGAAAAAGCCTCGCTTTCCAGCTGAATTTATCTGTTTTTGCATGGCCCTTAAAAACCCCTCTACCTAAAAGTTATAATATGAAAATGTAAGTAAGAATCTTAAGCTTATAGTTGATAGAGTTAATATATTATTTAGCATAGAACTAATCCAACCTGAAATTTATCAATCAAAGGTATGGCACCAGCAAGCTCTGCTGGAATTGAATTTGAAAGGGTCATTGGTGTTCTACAAGATAGGAAGCCAACAGTATCAAGTCAACAATAGAACAATGATCCAAAAAAGTGCTCTAAATTTTCTTACACGTATGCAACAAGATGAACAAAGTTTGACAATTGAAAGACGATTAAACTATCCAACTATGATCCTTGATTTGATAAAACAGGAGGAAGAAACACTTACGGGGGTGCAAAATTGGAGCCATCACTGTCATAATCATCTCCATTTGTAATTGCAGAATAGTGTGATTGGGATTCATATCCATTGCTTGAGCTCAAAGAAGATCTGCTTGTTCTTGCACTATGAGCAGCTACAACTCCTGATGGTACAGTTTGAGGCATCTTATATTGCTGTACATTTTGAGAGGACGCAATTGATGAAAAATCCATTTGCTCTTTACAAAAAAACCCTAATTCCCAACAATTTCTTTATACTTTCATTGACTTTCACCCCTTTCAAAAAGACCCAGATAAATCCTGTGTGTTCCTTCAAAACCTACAACTTTCAAGATTCAGAGCCATAGTTAAAACAGCAAAATAAACGAATAAATATATAAATAACAAACAACATTAAACAAAACTAAACTTTTTTAAACCAACATAAAAAACGACCAAACCCCCAAATTAGAAAGATCTACGAATCCCACAAAATAAATACACATTATCACCTAATCAACTATCTAAAAGGAAGAATGTAATGAAGACCCTGACACCATAGATCTTGAACTCAAAAGAAACCAGTCAACAACACTACAGCTAGCTTACTACAAAATCGATTACATCAATGAAAGATCCACATACAAGTATGGTACCTACAACAAGTCAAGAAACAAGATGCGAATCGTAGAGTAACATCCTTCAAGAACCAATTTGAAATTTCAAATTGATACGTGGGTATGCAGCAAAAACGGTTGATGAAATAGAAAGAAAAATGTAGCTGTGTAAGATTGTGAAATGATGCACGAGTGAAGAAGACGAAAGGTATCGATGGCGTAGAATGGAAGAAGATCTGTACCAGTCGTTTGTTGCCGGCAGTGAAGAGAGAGAGAAAGGGGATGAAGGGGTTGCTGAGGGTCACGAGACTGTTTCAATGATAATTCAATTTCAAATTTTATAATTGTATATATATATACTTATATTAAGTTATATTTGAGGGTATATTAAATGCAAAAGAATATCATTATGCTGAATCAATGGGTTGCATGTATATCGACATGTCATATGTGTATGCACGTAATGTATTTTATAACAACATTGTATTATTTAAACACTTTTTGATAGATTATTTTTATTCTGTTGTTAGATATCTATTAACATAATTTTCATAAGTTAAAGTTTTAATCCAATATATACAAGAGAATTTGGTTTAATTGACAAATCTATTAGAGTTTAGATTTTGTTGTTGATTGGTGTAAGTGTGTATATATATAGGTAAATATTAAATGTGAATTTACACATACTTAAAATAAGAAAGTGTTATACATATGCAAAATGATATAAATATAGTCGTCAGATAAGCCTAAAGGAAGATTTTGATTGTAGTAATTTGTCGATTACATTAGTAATTGAGAGGTTACGACAATTGTCGTAGAATATTCCATGTCATGCATATGTTTTGGTTGCTCCACATAAATTTCTTCCCTACACTATATAATTTTCATTTTCAACGGCGAATGTCTTAATCGTGTGAGCTCACTGTTTTCAGGCCATGTTACCAAGGTACCTGGACCTCTCATAAGTCACCACAACCACCACAGGAGGAAACGCCACCGGGAAAACCCACTGACCCCCCTCAGACCCATTTTTCGCTGCGGAGGGATTTGAACCCAAGACCTTCCATATGAAAAAATCTCAGGATACCATTGAACCTTACACAATATAATTGATATCAGTTTAGTGAAGTTTCTCAATCTACATTAATGCTTTGATATCGTGATCAACTCCCAATATTACAAAGCTCCCTAAATGTATGTGAAAATTAAATTAATTAATCAAATTAGACGATTAGTTATGATATTACAACACATGTTATTATTAAATATAAAAGGCAAATTGGATTTAAATAATCCAAACTTTGATCCATTGGCCGCTGGCGGTCCCAACTACGAAAATCCCCGATAACGGTCCGAACTTTCGACATATTTTCCCGGGGCGGACCGCCGTCAAATAAACCCTAACGGCGTTAACTTTTTTTCGAATTTCGAACGGATTTTTGAGGGCTTTTGTTCAGATGGAGAATACGAGTCGAATGGCGTATAACTTACCTCGAAACGTTGCTCCAAATTTCTCAATTTGATGATTTCTTTGACGAATTGAAAAGTTTAAACACCAAAATTGGGAAATTTGAAGCAACATTTCGAGGTAAGTTATACATCATTCGACTCGTATTCTCAATCTGAACAAAAGCCCTCAAAAATCCGTTCGAAATTCGAAAAAAAGTTAACGCCGTTAGGGTTTATTTGGCGGCGGTCCGCCCCGGGAAAATATGTCGAAAGTTCGGACCGTTATCGGGGATTTTCGTAGTTGGGACCGGCAGCGGCCAATGGGTCAAAGTTTGGATTATTTAAATCCAATTTGCCAATATAAAAAACCTCAAACCTAGATCTAAACTGCATTTAAACTATACTTTGACTAGGGTCAAGTTTTTATTGTATCATCTAAACAAAATAACCTACAATGTGTATATACAGAATAATTATGTAAAAGAAGGAAATATATAGAACAATATTATAAAACATGATTTAACATACAACTAAAACTAAACACACAAAATTTAATCTAGACAATATGCCAGTCAATTATTAAAATGAACATGTAAATCTTAAAATGACATAAACAACCCTTCATATGTAATTCCATTAAAATAAATCCTATTTATTTTCATTAAATACAAACAAACATCCAACCTACACCACACGCATAGAGGTGCAAATAAGCCGAGCCGAACCAAGATCTAGCTAAACATGTTAAATGCTTATTTTCAAAGCTCAAACTTGACTCGTTATAAAATTTTCAAACTCGAGCTCAGCTCGTTTAGTTTTCTAGTATTAAATTTATTTATTTTATTTATTAATTTAATATATTTTAAATTATACTTTTCAAATTTAGCATAAAATATATTTATCATAATTCTATATATAAAAATAATTAATTATATAAATATACAGTTAATAGAATAAATAACAATTATATAAACAAGCTGGTTTAGGCTCACAAGCTATCTTGAGCTCAATATGTGAAACTATGATTCGAGCTCAGGTTTGATAACTAAACAAGCAACACTTTTGGGCCTGATCTTGGGCTCGTTTAGGCTCAGCTTGCTTAAGTTTTTATCTTACCGATCCAATCTCAAATAGCTTACAATACATCTTGTTTTGTTTTACACCTTTGCATACGAATTTATATCAAAACAAACCCAGTTTATTAAGAATAATATAGAGTAGACATTATAACATCTGTAATCAACTATAGAAATGAATTAAAAAAAAAAAACAGATTAGTAAATACTGTTATTGTATGTGTGTATCAAATTCGTACTATCTTAAAACATACTGCCAATCTGCCATATGTTTCCCCGACACAAGTTTCATTAAAATACGTAGATATTGTTGTAGGTTTAATATGGTTAACATTATTTTGGAGGATAAATTGTATTCCAATGAAAAGTTGTACATATATTATTTACAACTACATGCATGATTATTAGAATATAAAATGCATGATACATATATATATATTATACGAGTAAATTACGGTTTTGGCCCATGTGGTTTAAATGTTTTAATTATTTCGGCCCATAATATAATTTTCTATTAATTCAGTCCTTTTTTTAGACAAATAATGTTTTTGGCTCTCAACCATAGTTAGATTTTTGGGCCAAAATGGTTATAATAGTTAAGTTTGAGGGGTCAAAACCAATAGTCGTCTAAACCACAATGGCTGAATTGATAGAAGATTTTATTTTGAAACGAAATCGTTAAAATAGTTAAATCACTGTCAAAACCGTAATTTACTCTTTATTTATTTATTTATTTATTTGGGATATAAAACGACAGAAATGAGACCGTGTAGGGTAGATGTAGAGGTCCCAAAATCTTCAAGATAATTACAAATGGACAAGCAAAGGTCGTATAACGAAAAAGGCAAGAAGGGGCCCCTTTTGCTGAGGGAAGCTGTCAACAACAATAGTATCGTGGTACCATTCATTTTATGATGTCATATTACATTAACTTGGTTATTACTATATATACATTTATCAAACGTAATGATTACGAGTGAATAGTAATAATAATTTTTTATTTATGTTTAAAAGTGGTTGTAATTTGTTAACCGCTGCAAATGAAGGCAAGAAACTATTTGAAACCGCTCCAAAAAAATATGACACAGTTTTTCGACCGCTCTAAAAGATAAATAAATTTTAAAACTGCTCAAAAATTATACAATTATTTGGAAACCGCTCCAAAAAAAATTGTAATGACTGCTCTAAATGATTGTGCAAATTTAGAATTTAGGGAACAAAAAAAATATAATATGTAACATTACTACTATTTAAATAACCAAAACAAGAATATGTAACATTGATACTAATTATTATTATTATTATTATTATTATTATTATTATTATTATTTTTATTTTTATTTTTATTTTTTCTTCTCATTGCGCAAAATTTACGACTAAGCAAATCATTTCTCTCATTATAATATTATTTAAATGATAATAATAACAGTAATAATTAATTTCTTCGTTACCTCACGAACATTTATATAAATTTCAAACTCAAACGATCGCAGATTTTTTGCGCGTTATTTAATGCATGTAACGTGTCAATGCATTATCGAGTATTTGTAACGTTTATATCATGTTGATCGTAATTAGTTCACAAACATTACTTACATATACATTTACGAAATATAATGATTGTGAGTGTATAGAATGTCAACATTGCCTGAACAGTAATAATAATTAAATAATAATATTAATGCAATAGTAATAGTAATTATATATAATAGTAATTAAATGCAGTAGTAATTAAATATAAAAAATAACTAAAAAAATTATACTAATAATTAAATATTATGTCACGGCTGTCGTAATCAAATACCTCGACCATGTTTACAATTGTTACACTTTAAGGTTTTACGTCGAAGTGACGACCACTGCGACATGTTTTTATATATGTGTTGTGATATACCGGAGCGTATCTGCATTTTGATATTCGAAATCGTGGCGGAATTCCCGCCGCAACGCGCGGGGAACCCACTAGTTTTAGACAATATATAGACCCATATATTTAATCAACCATTTATATATAATAATAGTTGATAGAAATCTCAAAAGAATAAATAATTTAACTTCAAATTTCCTTTATTTTATCCGAGTATAATTTTAAATAAATAAGAAAAATTTACATTTGAGCAAAAACAAATGTTTGTGGCAATGTGTGTGGTAAGGTGGAAGACTGGAAAGGGCACTAGGCATTATGTTAGCGCTTGATAGATCGTTCTGGTGTCTCGACAACACTGTTGCAACGGCAACAAGTTAGATTGACGGACCACCTAAAGAGTGAAACCGTGGTTTGTTTAATGTGCATATTAGAATTTATGTCGTTTTGTGTTGGTGTTTAGAGAACACTACTCCTTCCTTTTAAGTTGCTATAAGGTAACTTTGAGTAAAAGTGGCATGGCATGTTTTTAGGGACAGATGGACATTTATGGGATCGTAGTCCTGGGATAGCAATGATTTTTCAGTGTATATGTACATTTGTAAATTGTATTTTCAAGTGACATTATCAGTTTTTGTACTAGTGACATCATTGGCTATCAAAAGTATGGTTAAAACAAGAAAACAAATTGATTATCCGTTGGTCTACCGTTTACTCAAGTTGTCACTGGTTTCACTGGTTGCAGAGACTAATGTTGAAAGAACATTTTCTTCAATGAAGCATGTGAAGACGTAGTTACGTAATAGGATGGGAGACGGATACATGAATGATTTTTGCATTTGTTATATTGAAAAAAAGTTATATACCAAAAAGCCCAATTCGAATCATTATGGGAGATCAGCCCTAATTAAAGATCCCATAACAAGACAAGAACGAATTTATATTATGTGTTTTTTTTATTTCTTTTCACGATTTTTATTGTACCGTTTTTTATTATATGAAGACCATTACCCGACTCGAACAATAATATTGACCCACAAACTTATGTCCGGTACTATAAAAGTAGAACATGCAAATACAGTTTCATCATTAGGGCAAAAAAATCATAATCCGTCACCGCATGTTCTGATAAAATAATTTTCAGGTGATCAGGTTACTAGAGTTACATTGTCTGCACACGAATGTTGCATGTTCGTCATTTTCAGTAGCAGTACAAAACATATTAGAAACATGTAACAAACACTCAGATGATTAGTCACTCTATTTGGTTATTGTAAGCAGGGCATATCCCGGTTTTCAAGAATGGTATCACGTGACACCGATTGTATTTTTCTCACATATATGTGTACAATAAAACCATATGTTTTCGAATAATTACAACATAAATCCAACCATAATACATTAAAACACCTTTTTAAAAAAACACATTATTATAACAAATTTTCAAAAATATTTTTTTAAAACGAAATGTTTAAAGAAAAACTTTGAAAAAACAGTGTTAAAAGAGATAATTTAAGTATACTTTTTACATTTTCATTGGTGTTATTTATTATATTCTTTTTATTTAATTTGTATAATATACATAACTTAATATTAGGTTATATACATCGAATATTCAAAGCTGTTTGTTTATGGTTGGGGAAAATTGTATGTTTGTAAATGCAGGCCCATGCCGGCGTTTCCGTAGGCACAAGGGAGGGGACCTACGAGACCATTTTTAGGTTCACATAAAACATTGTTTTCTCAAATATAAAATACACATCATAAATGTGATTGTGGAAACTTATTATGTTTCAATGTAAATAAATACGTAAATATAAATTTATATACTATCAAAATTGTCTGATAAATATATGGTAATATACGAAGTAATTTAAATTTTAGAAAAAAAAATCAGTTTTTTTTTCTAAGACATTTGTTAAAACAGAGTGATGGATGTGTATAATGAAAGGTAAGATGAGTAGTATCCTAGTGCTAGTTAATTTTCAATTTAATTTCCTCACGGGAATCGGTCCTAACGAGTTTGATCGCATATCCAAACTTTTTGTTTATCATTTATTACTTGCTTTATTCATTGATATGTTACAATTATCCTCAAAATTTGTATGGTATACATTTGTTTTATATACCAAAGTAGTTATAGTCTAGTGTTACCCTTTCGACTTATTTTATAAGAGGTATTGAATTTGAATATCTCTGTGAGCAATTGCTTTTAGATAAGCATTGGGTTTCAGTACGTATTAAGTTCCAACTGAATTGGTGAGATATATGTTATTTGAACCCTTGGTTGATGTATGAGTTTTCCTTTGAAGACATGTCAACCAACAATTGATGTCCTTAAAAAAAGTATTTGCTTAAATAGGTTTTGAATAAACAAATTAGTTATAATGTGGACGACATATGACATAGGTAGGATTTAAGGTTTTTTTTTTCTAAAATTGAGTTTTCGCAAGATAAAATACCTATATATGTATAAACACACACACACACACGTCCATCACTCTATAGATTTTTCGCCTCTGCTTTAAAGGTATTCAAGTTTCGGCGTTTCGCCACTGAGAAGACATATTAGTGGAAGTTGTCTACCCTCTCTAGTGAAATGTTTATACCTTGATAGAGGCACTCCTATGCATATGTAGGAGCATGATGATCATATGCAGTGCCGGATCCAGAACTTTTTTCAGTAGGGGCGAAAAATGTATACAAAATAAATTTCACTAAATTGGTAAACAATAAACATGTTAAAACAAAATACATATTATAATTGTCCTCTACGTGATTTCATTTTTTGGAAACGATCAATTACAGCTTCGTTCGTAACATTTTCAAGAGCTTCTTTTTCCACGGTACTAATCACACAAGCATTCAAAAAATCTTCACCAATTCGATTGCGTAATTTTGTCTTTACAATCTTCACTGCCGAAAAACACCTCTCAACTGTTGCAGTTGCAATTGGTAACACTAATGTTAGCTTTAATAATCGATAAACCAAAGGAAATGAAATTAAATTTGATTTTGATGGTTACTTTGGTAGTCTGCAATCGTTGCAATTTTGATTTTGGAAGCCGATTTTGATGTTCGCTATGACAAGAATAAGGGTTGGCAATTTAGAAAAACTAAGAATCGGAATACGAAAGGTTTGAAGAAACGTAAACTTTTTTTCTTACGTAGTGCCTTTGGGCTTGAGAAAAAAGTCAGGGGCCTTACAAAAAAACCAACGAGGGCTCGTTCGGTTCGTTTACAGCCCTAGTTTTATGCTTTATTTTTTATACCAACCTTGAATACTAAGGTTAGTAATCGTCAATATAGGATAGGCTACCCCTCACGTGCCAAAAACATGAGGATAAATGGTCCCAAAATTTTGTAGCCAAATACGTTTATCAAGCGAACCAGTATACCTCTTTCATACACACTTTCAAGAATATGGTGATTAGGGCTTGTTCACTCAAAATGAGGCTAACCATAAACAATCGATGATGAAGAGTTCATCATTGAAGTGGTGTACGTTAAGTGATCTCAAGCTTATGAAATGCCATAAAAATATTTTTTGTAAGTAAACACCTTCACCATTGAGATATGTTAATGAAACCTTCATTTTGTTTCTATACAAGGAACATTATCTGGATTTCTTTTACATCAAGGTTCACCATGGGGAAGAAGTTTCCATCAATTATCACCATAGGCTGGGTTTGTGAAAACGTCATAGTAAGTTCTGTGGATTTCGTGCCTAAGAAGAAGTTTCATGTTCTAGTCACAAAACTTAACACATTGTAAAGACTTGTCTTATTACAAGTTAATTACAACAAAAAAAAAAAAAAAACCAATTAAGTTTTACCATCATATAATTCATTAAAGTAATTTAGATGTTGGATTGAAGGCTTTAGGAAATAATTTAAGACTGATAACAGACTATGTTAGATAATATCGGCATAAAGATCAACACATATGTCTTTCAAAGCATATTGAATGTTAAAAACATGAAATCAACATAGATTGTTACCATAGCAAGCAAACAAATATCATTCATGTCTAGCAAAAATAAAATCAAACCAAATATGTTTAGTAACACAAACCTTTCACCAGTGATCATGTGTGAAAAATCATGCATGCTCATGATAACAATGTTAAATTAATATTTTCAATTAAAAAAATGATAAAACATGATGAACATGATTAGTAAGGATCTTTGTTCTTGTCTCTACTCTTCTTGGCCGAATGAATCCAAATCCCATGAGCTTTGATCTTTAAAACAATCCAGAACCACCACAAAACCGCCTTAAAACACCGAGTTGGGCGTACCATACGCCTGAAACAACTCAAATACATTTGAAAGCCCGTATATAACACCTGGTTTAATGAGGCTATGTGTACCATACACACAACGTGACATATGATACACTGCAGCTTATTTTGTATTTTGTTTTGTTCTTTGTGTCTTTGCACATACACAAAGAAACCACTCAAAATACTTGGTTTTGATAAAAAGCTAATGATAAGATCATTGAATTACACACAAACTATATACACTTGTTTGACACACATCACATATAAACAAACATAAATGTGTTATGTTTCAAGATACACTTAAACAAAGACATATCAATTTGTGTGACATTTTATTGATAGCTTGTCAAGCAATTACAAATTAAAGCTGATGGTAGAGAAATTAAGAGGTCTAAGTGATGCATATATAACATATATCTAATATCATTAGATTATTGTTACAAGTTACAACATATTCATGCATTAAAGTGAGCCAAAATGCATGCATAATCCTCTCATTGTATAAGTTAATGGAAAGAAAGCAAAAATGGTTGCATGTTCTTCAATCAAAAGACATACAATCAAGTTTTTTGGTGATCTATATTTGATTTGATGGTGCGGACCTTGCATTTCTTTTCCCACAAACATTGATTGCTTTGTTTCCAATATAAGTTTTCACGTTGTTGGTCCCTTTCCAAATACATTTGTCTCATGCAACATCATCATTAACCATTAAACTTACATGATTATGAAGTATCAATCAAATAATTATTTATTTACCTACCTTTATCATAATTAGTTTTTTTTTTCCCATTTGATTTTAACATTTTATATAAACTCATTTGGAAATGTGGTCTGGATCCATTTAAAAATTCAGCATATTATTTTTGGTGAATATGTTTTTAAAGGCGGTTTCAGAACCCCTTCAAATTAATGTCATTTAATTAGTATTGATTTTTAGAAGCAGTCTAAAAAAGAAATTTAGAGGCTTGATAAATAATTTTCTTTAGAACCCGTAACCCTTAAAAAACTATTTTTTTATAATATGTTACTAGCCTAGAATCCCGTGAATTACACGGGTTGAATAATAAAAAATTAATTTGTTAATATTAAATAATAAATATTTAATAATTACAAAATTGTATTTAAGATAAGATATAATTGAATTGTTCTTATTGTTTATTAAATTTTAAAAATTAGTACATTATTGGAATAAGAAAAAATTTATATTTACTAAAATTTAATTATATAATTTAATCATTAAAAATTAATAGTATTTATTAG
Source organism: Mikania micrantha (assembly GCA_009363875.1). Taxonomy (NCBI): domain Eukaryota; kingdom Viridiplantae; phylum Streptophyta; class Magnoliopsida; order Asterales; family Asteraceae; genus Mikania; species Mikania micrantha. The sequence goes on along the minus strand of SZYD01002131.1, from coordinate 21,326 downwards.
GAGAAAAAGGCGGGAAAAACAATTTCATATTTAACTAGAACGTGACACGTGTCTTCTAAAATACTCATTTATTAGAGTAGAAAGATGTTGGATTGTTGGTTTTAAGAAACGGTTCCCGATAATATACCCAAAAAGGCAAAAACCACTTTTAGTATGCATAGAAGCGGGTTATAACTGCTCATAAAAAAACCTTTTTTTGGAAAGCATATCTTTTTTAGTATAGTAGTGCAATGTGACGAAGAGACTAAAATCTATATATATACTATGTAATAAAAGAGTAACAATTTTGCCACATGTCAAATTCTTACACCACTTGTCATCTTTTTACATCATTATTGTCACTTTTCAAATTCTTATTATTACACTTAATCTCTAATAAAATCTTGGAAAGCAAAACACTTATCTTTTGGGGGCCGGGTGACTCTAATAAAATCGGTGTTGAATAGTTTACCCTCTTATTACTTCTCCTTGTATAAAGCTCCAATGAAGGTGATTGCCTCCTTAGAAAAAATCAGAAAGGCTTTTTTGTGGGGTGGAACTGATGAAAAAAGTAAAATTCATTGGGTTGGATGGGATTTGGTTATGGCACATAAAAACATGGGTGGATTGGGGATAGGTTCACTCAGAGATATAAACTTAAGTCTACTAGCCAAATGGTGGTGGAGGCTCAAACTGGAACCACTGAGTCTATGGGCTCAGGTAATTGGTGCAATCCATAATTTTTATCCTTTGGGGGGGTTGTCCCCTCAAATCCAAAGATGGCAGGCGTTTGGAGGAGTATTTCTAAGTTGTAAATTGATCTTAATAACAAGGGCGTGAATCTGAGGTATTTGTTCAAAGGTTTAGTGGGAAATGGACTGAAGCTAGCCTTTTGGACCGATCTATGGTGTGGGGAAATATCTTTCTGTTTCAAGTTCCCGTATTTGTTTAAATTGGAAGCTCAAAAAGGGTGTAAGATAAGTGACAGGTTGGTGATCGACAATGGTGTGCTAAACTTTAATTGGAATTGGAAACAACCTATAAGAAATCATTATGAGGAGGATGAACTGGAGCTATGCAGGGCTATAATGAGTCAAACAAGGTTGGAAGACACTGAAGATAGATGGATATGGCAGGGCTCTAAAAATGGGGTCTTCACGGTTGGTTCTCTTAAAACAAGATTATATGAAGCAAATTCAGGGCTGCCGGAATTCGTTTTCCACTGGAGTAAATTGGTCCCGATCAAAGTGAACGCTTTTTCTTGGAGGTCAGTGTGACAACTAGTACCCGACCGCCCGGCAAGTCCGTACGGTATGTGTACTTGCATACAGTAACTATGTGTACATACGTATTTGTAAACAGTTTTTGTATTAACAGGAGTCTAAATACAAGAACAGTTGTACGTATTTTCGTGTAAACTTAAATACATTAAGTACAACGTACATTTGAAACATTAGTTGTGTTTATTAAGTGAAAACTTAATGACAGTTAACACAACAAATCATGAGAAACAACGGTAATCAAATAATATTCAGAAAACCAATCGGTTGCGATCTGATGTCCATAGATGACAGGAATCAGATGGCCGACAATTCAATGTGAAAACAAGATGAAAACAGGATGTTTAGTTGAGTCCGACAGTGAGGAAACACAATTTAAACACAAACCGCAGTGTCGTTTCAGAATAACGAACTGACGGTGTGTTTGCGTGGTGACGATTCACACAAACATATCTGTGAGTTTAACGTTCTGAAATGATGACTGGAAAGTAGAAAACAAAAGTCGGAAAGCAAGACCATCGTCGTGTTCGTTCGAATGACGATTCGAACGAATACGCGCGATGGTGACGCGATTCGACGAAACGAAAACGAATTACGACGCGAAACGAATTTAAATTTAATTAAATAAAATAATTAACATTTTTACAATTTTGAAACTCATTAAATTAATTAAAATAGCATTTTTATTTATTTGTTATTAATTTCGCGTAAATTTCCGGATACGCGACGAAATCGCGAACCGAGCAACCGAAACGGACCCGGACACCACCCGTATTATAAAAACCCTAAATAAAGCTCATTTTATCATTTCACCACTTTCAATCTCTCTCTACTTCACCAATCCCGGTTTCTCTCTCTAGAAAAAAAAATACCACCATTGTTGAACTTCAAAGCTTCATATCTCCTTCGTTTCTCAACGGTTTTGAGTGATTCTTTCGCCCACATGAATCCCTTGACATCCTCTACATGAAAGTACAGCAGATCGGAAGAAACCTCCACTGAAATCGAAGGTATATTGCTGTGCAAGTTCACGAAAATAGGGTTTGTTGCACCCACTTGTTAGATCTAACCCATCAGTTGGTTTTACTCTATCCCCTTCGAGCTCTACCCTTACTAGAACGTATTTACAAGTAGAAACATCATAAGAATGTCTCAGGCAGTAGGTTCGAACTGATCTTGATGGGAGAATATGCAGGTTCGTGGCCGTATGTACCTAGCCGAACCCTTTTCAGTGCTACAAAACCCACGAACCATTTTTAGTTTGAGCGAACCCAGCATGCAGCGAACCTGTGCTCATCAACACCTCAGCCGAACCATTCTGTGATCCCGAACCTTCGGACTACGAACCCTGGTTAGCCACTCGCGAACCATTTTGAACTCAGCCGAACCATGGACCGGCTCTGCTTGCCGAACCTTTGTAGGTACATGCCGAACCATGTGCTGTCTTGGATGAACCCATGCAGAGCCGAACCTACTTAAGCCATCACCAAACCACCGATGTCTGCGAACTTTTCTCACCCGAACGAACCGGCTGGCCACTACAACCAACGAACCCTAGTCTGAATAAGGAGGGTTCGCTGCCATTATATTACAACAAGGCTACGAGATGCAGCTCTAACCTTGATTCGGCCCACACAGATTAAAACGTGGCTGCCTTTGCTGGCCCAACATTGAGCCCACACCATTCATTTTAGCCTACACGATTCTTGCGGCTCAATACTAGTCAAACAATTAGTCGGCCAAATATAACTCATACGTAGCCAACATTTTTGATTCAACTCACGCTTTGGGCCCATCACCACTTCGCAGCACAAGGCCCAACATCACAATTTCTTTTGGCCCACATACAAAACCTACGGCCCATTACACATTTACTTGGGCCACTCAATTTTGTTGGATTGCACCACTTTAATAGGCCCAATAACAGTTGGCCCAACACGATGGGCTAGCCCGAATACAATTGTTCGGCCCATTGGGGCAGCCCACATTCGGCCCAATAACTAAGGATAAAAAAGTCAATACATTTAAATTAAGTTGTTTAATGATAGGCATGAGGTTATTAAACTGAATGTCTACAAGTTAACAAGATTGTGGACTTAAGATTCCAACAATAAAAAAATAAAAAATAAAACTAAGTAGCTTTAGTGAACATACATGTGACTTCAAGTGTAATTCAAATGAATCAAGGATTATGTAAGATTTTAACAGTCAAAATGGGCCGAATGAAGAGCAATGATCGAGACACGCGTGTGTTAACCAACTTTAGGGTTAACACACATACACTCACATAAATCAAGTACAATCAATAATTATATGATAAATACAATGTGTAATCAATACAGGATCGTGAAACCAACAACAAGAACAACAAAGAGCGCGTGTCTTCGTTATTTTAAGCTAAGTCAACCCTACGACAACAAGGTGAGTTCATATGCCCCTTTTACTTTAATCTTAACTGATTTTAACTATCGGGGCTGAGAAACATGTTTACTTTTATTTGTTTAAAAGTTTTGCTTAACATGTTATTTATACTTTGATTTTGATAATATTAAATTGTTTATTATCGCTTATCATTGTATGCATGCTTGTATGATCATGAGATAACAGGGAAACTCAGAAGATTATGATAATGTACTTTCATAATCATCAATACATGGGAATAACACAGTTGTAAGATTTATCTTATAACACTTGGTTATTCCTACAGAAACGAACATTGAGACAATTCATACACAAACGAACAATGAGAACTATTACAGTGAAACATGGTGACACATCACAGCACATGGATGATCAGAAGATAAAATATCTTCTGAATATCATTCCACATCATAAACGATCAAGTGTGATAAGTCAATTTCTTATAACATTTGATCAACACCCTAAAAACATACTACTAGGTAGTATGATCGCATTGATTATCCACCACCTGCGTCACTTAAGGGTACTAAGACTTGTTCTTACTACGGCTTAAGGATTACATGGTGACCATATGGATTACTGTGAACGGCGACCATGATAACGTAACTTCATGCCTATCACTGCCAATCACACATAATTAACATAATGTAATAAGACTAGTTCTTATTCGACTTTGTTAATTACATGAGACAATCCCCGTAAAGGCCTTGGGATCACACGGTGGGATAGGAGAGAATGGAATGCATTTTAATCTGATTATGTGAGGATTAAAATGGATTCCATTCGGATCCTATACACTGCATTTGAGACATATGATGAACAGTTAACTAACACTTTTAATTAATTAAAAGTGTAACATAAAAGTTAACACACAGACAATAGAATAATACAAGGAACATATTTACTAAATCTAACATCCTTACTATACAAATGGTTGTCAATACTTCGGTTTGATAACTACAACGCTATCATTATATTATTCTATTCATGGAAACACAGGTGATCAACAATGGGACAATCCGGTGACATGGGAATGGAAATCAATAGTTGTATTACAAGTAGTGTGGAGTTCTAGTCGTGATGTGGTGGGATGTTGGCTAGGGCTTGTTCCCTTACATATGCCCTATATATAAGCATCACTACTAGGATAACATAGTGCTTGTAAGTATAACTATTGAGGAGCCATCAAGTGAACATATGAACATTACACATACAAGCAACATAACAAAACATTGGGACAATGCATGTGTTTGAATCAGAGTTTTCAATTAACTTACTTATGAACTCACCAACCTAGTGTTGACTTTGTTTAAATACATGATTTCTCAGGTGACGAACAGGTGTAGAGACATACATGCAAGGTTTAAGCTAGAGGACTTTTAGAAGACCTAGCTTATTTTTGTGTTGCATGCTTTTGGTGCCTAAACATTGAATCATCTTTTGTATATCTTGTACATATACAAGATATAGTTACATTGATTCTTTTGGTAGATTTACTTGATTAAATTATGAACGATACAGTGTAATTTAATCTTGTAATTCTATATCATTGATGTATTAGCATTTCTCATTTTGATTATCATGTGCTATGTAACAATCTGATCATTTGATTATCATTCAAAGATATCGCGCCCCGGGAACCTTCCGCCCGACGGGAAAACCCGATCCGTTCCCGCCGGCCTGGGGTGTGACAGATTGGTATCAGAGCCATGGTTATAGAGAAATATAGGTCATATTACTTAAACGGTTTGGCCTAGACTATAACCTAGGGACCCTCATGTAGAGTTCTTATGATATAGGATTCTATTTGCATATGTCTTCTGCTTCTGATCACTGCACTAACCGATTTCCTTTCGGTTATGATCAGAATGCCGCCGCGAAGACAACCTGCCATAATGCCACCACCGCCACAAGATTTGGCACCGCACTCTTCTACTCCTTCACCTGCTGACTCTCCTACACAACCACCTCCACCTCCTCCTCCACATGTGCCGCCTCCACAGCCGCCACCACTTCAACAGGTGGACCCTGCTACTGTGGCATTGGCCACTCTTCTGACAAACCAGCTGAGGGATGTGATTCCCGAGATGATGAACCGCATCAACAACAACAACAGTAGCAACAACAATGTTGCTAACTCATCTGGAGAGGGAAGTGGTAACACTCGCCTTCATCAAGACTATTCCTACAAGAACTTTGTGGGATGCAAGCCACCTAGCTTCAGTGGCAGCGAAGGCGCCGTCGGCTTAATCCAATGGATTGAGAAGATGGAGACTACTTTAGACATCAGTGGCTGTCCTGATCAGCACAGGGTGAGGTATGCTGCTGGTTCATTCAACAAGAGGGTGTTGACTTGGTGGAACGCTCAGATTCAAACTAGAGGCAGAGATGAGGCTCTGTCAATGTCTTGGGATGATTTCAGGACGATGCTGAGGACAGAGTTCTGTCCAAGAAATGAAGTTAAGAAGATTGAGACTGAACTACTCAATCTTGTCATGATCGGTGCTGGGCATCTGGCCTACACCACCAGATTTCACGAGCTTGCTACATTGGCACCGGACGTGGTGCCTACACTGGAAAAGAGAATCGAGAGGTATGTCGGTGGACTACCTCCATGCATGCAAGGGCACGTGATTTCTGCTCGCCCTACTACTATGGAGTCGGCTGTCTCTCTGTCAGCTACTCTAACTGATGTTATGGTTGCCTCTGGGGCACTGAAGAAGGAGGCTGAATCAAACAAAGCTGGAACTTTAAAGAAGCAGGATAAAAGGCCTGCAAAGAAACAAAAAGTGGTTAGAAACTTTGCTGCAACCACTCAAGCCCCTATGATCAACCAACCACCACCTCTACAGATCAGAAAGCCATATACTGGCACTGCACCTTTGTGCAACTCATGCCAGTACCACCACCTACCGAACGTCCCGTACAGACACTGTACTAACTGTGGGAGGTTTGGTCACATGGTGACTCACTGCAGGAGTCCGAGGACTCAAAACAGAACCAACAACGCAGCTACTGCTGCTGCTGCTGCAGATCCTAGGTCTTGCTACAACTGTGGCGAACCAGGACACTTCTCTCGGGATTGTCCCAGGAGAAATCAACAAGGGGCTCAAGCACCAAGAGGAAGAGCCTTTCAGATAGGAGCTGCTGCTGCTCGTCAAGACCCGAATGTGGTCACGGGTACATTTCTCTTATCTGACTCATATGCATCCATACTGTTTGATACTGGTGCGGATCAGAGTTTTATCTCATCCGACTTTGCATGACATCTTAATTATGATAAGGAATTGTTAGACTCCCCTTACACTATTGAGATAGCAAACGGCAAACAGATCACAGTAGACACAATATTTAGGAATTGCCCACTAACACTCGGTGATCACACATTTTCCATCGACTTGATACCGATGGAGCTGGGCAGTTTCGACATCATTATCGGAATGGATTGGCTATCTCTTAACAGAGTCGAGTTCATCTGTTCCGATAAACTGTTACGCATTCCTATGGAGAACAATGAAGTCTTGGAGATTCATGGCGACCAAGCGAAACGCAGTGTCAAGATAATATCGTGCATGAAGGCTCGCAAGTACTTACGAAAACAATGCGTTGCATTTCTAGCTCACGTGATTCAGAAAGACAAGAAGGCGATCAAGATTCAAGATGTACCAATTGTGAGAGACTTTGCAGAAGTATTTCCGGATGACTTACCAGGACTGCCACCCGAGAGATCGGTGCAGTTCCGAATCGATTTAATTCCGGGAGCAACTCCAGTAGCTAAGTCACCTTATCGACTTGCTCCATCTGAGATGCAGGAGTTGTCTAATCAGTTGCAAGAACTTCTCGATAAAGGATTCATCCGACCGAGCTTTTCCCCGTGGGGAGCTCCGGTTCTTTTTGTCAAAAAGAAGGATGGAACTTTCAGAATGTGCATTGATTATCGAGAACTTAACAAACTTACCATCAAGAATCGGTACCCGTTACCGAGGATTGATGATTTGTTTGATCAATTACAGGGAGCACAGTACTTTTCAAAGATAGACCGGAGATCAGGCTATCATCAGCTTCGGATTCAAGAGGAAGACATACCAAAGACAGCTTTTCGTACCCGATATGGACATTACGAATTCATGGTGATGCCATTCGGATTGACGAACGCACCGGCTGTGTTCATGGACTTAATGAACCGGGTGTGCAAGCCGTATCTTGATCAGTTTGTTATTGTCTTTATTGACGATATACTGATTTATTCAAAGAATGAGAAGGAACACGAACAACACCTCAAGACAGTTTTGGAGCTTCTGAAAGAGGAACAACTCTATGCCAAATTCTCCAAGTGTGAATTTTGGTTGAGAGAAGTTCAGTTTTTGGGTCATGTGATTAACAGAGATGGTATTCACGTGGATCCCGCCAAGATAGAAGCAATCAAGAACTGGGATGTGCCTACGACACCGACGGAGATCCGATCATTTTTGGGATTGGCAGGTTATTACAGGAGATTCATCTCGAATTTCTCTAAGATAGCCTTGTCTCTCACCAAGCTCACACAGAAGTCTGAACCTTTTGTGTGGACACATAAGCAAGAGGAGGCATTCCAGACATTGAAACAAAGATTGTGCAATGCTCCAATCTTAACACTCCCAGAAGGCAATGATGACTTTGTAGTTTATTGTGATGCTTCCCATCAGGGACTCGGATGTGTTTTGATGCAACGAGACAAAGTCATTGCTTATGCCTCACGACAGCTGAAGATACATGAGAAGAATTACACGACACACGATCTTGAACTGGGAGCTGTTGTCTTTGCACTAAAAATTTGGAGACATTACCTTTACGGTACCAAATGCACTATCTTCACAGATCACAAGAGCCTACAACACATATTTGATCAGAAGGAGCTTAACATGAGACAGAGACGTTGGGTTGAGCTCCTGAACGATTACGATTGTGTGATCAAATACCATCCGGGCAAAGCAAATGTTGTTGCAGATGCTTTGAGTCGGAAGGAAAGAGCCAAACCCTTACGCGTTCGCGCAATGGGAATGACTGTGCAAACCAGTTTGAGAGATCACATTCTACAAGCACAACAAGAAGCAGTGGCAAGAGACAATCTGAAACGCGAGCTCGATTGTGGAGCCGAGAAACACTTCAAGACAAAGCAAGATGGAGTTATCTATTATCTGGATCGTGTTTGGATTCCAGCAGTAGATGAACTTCGAACACTCATTTTGACGAGGCACACAAGACACGTTATTCAGTTCATCCTGGTGCCGATAAGATGTACCAAGATCTTAGGTCGTTTTATTGGTGGCCGGGCATGAAGAAAGACATTGCCACTTATGTTGGTAAATGTCTCACATGTGCCAAAGTCAAAGCTGAACAACAGAAACCTTCGGGTTTGCTGGAACAACCAGAGATACCACAATGGAAGTGGGAACAAATAGCTATGGATTTCATTACCAAGCTACCCCGCACTTCCAGCGGATACGATTCTATTTGGGTCATCATTGATCGATTGACCAAATCCGCACACTTCTTGCCAATAAGAGAGACTTACAAGATGGAGAAACTAGCAAGACTATACATTGATGAAATAGTAGTGAGGCACGGAGTGCCGTTGTCTATTATTTCTGACCGGGACAGTCGATTTACTTCGCGGTTCTGGCAATCATTGCAACAATCCTTAGGGACAAGTGTTAACTTGAGCACTGCTTATCATCCACAAACGGATGGACAAAGCGAGCGCACCATTCAAACCCTAGAGGATATGTTAAGAACATGCATCCTAGACTTCGGTGGAAGTTGGGATCCACACTTACCTCTCATTGAGTTCTCCTACAACAATAGCTACCATAGCAGCATCGGATGTGCTCCTTTTGAAGCACTTTATGGTAGAAAGTGTCGGTCTCCAATTTGTTGGACCGAAGTAGGAGACAACAGAATCACTGGGCCTGAACTTATTCAGGAAACTACTGATAAGATTGCCCAGATACAACAACGATTACAAGCAACACGTAGCCGCCAAAAGAGTTACGCAGACAAACGGCGCAAGCCTTTGGAATTCGATGTGGGTGACCGAGTCATGTTGAAAGTGTCCCCATGGAAAGGCGTGGTTCGTTTTGGGGCTAAAGGCAAGCTAGCACCTAGGTATGTCGGACCGTTTGAGATTACTCAACGTATAGGTCCTGTGGCATACAGACTCAGACTCCCTGATGAACTTAGTGGAGTACACGAGGTGTTTCATGTATCAAATCTCAAAAGGTGCTTAACAGACGAGTCATTGATCATACCTTTGGAAGAAATACAAGTTGATGAGCAACTACACTTCATTGAAGAACCTGTAGAGATTATGGAACGTGAAGTTAAGAAACTGAAACGTAGCCGTATCCCTATTGTAAAGGTTCGATGGAACTCCAAGCGTGGACCAGAATTTACTTGGGAACGCGAGGACAACATGAAAGCCAAGTATCCCCATCTGTTCGAGAAGTAAAGACCGATCTTTATGCTTAAATTTCGGGACGAAATTTCTTTAACAAGGGAAGACTGTGACAACTAGTACCCGACCGCCCGGCAAGTCCGTACGGTATGTGTACTTGCATACAGTAACTATGTGTACATACGTATTTGTAAACAGTTTTTGTATTAACAGGAGTCTAAATACAAGAACAGTTGTACGTATTTTCGTGTAAACTTAAATACATTAAGTACAACGTACATTTGAAACATTAGTTGTGTTTATTAAGTGAAAACTTAATGACAGTTAACACAACAAATCATGAGAAACAACGGTAATCAAATAATATTCAGAAAACCAATCGGTTGCGATCTGATGTCCATAGATGACAGGAATCAGATGGCCGACAATTCAATGTGAAAACAAGATGAAAACAGGATGTTTAGTTGAGTCCGACAGTGAGGAAACACAATTTAAACACAAACCGCAGTGTCGTTTCAGAATAACGAACTGACGGTGTGTTTGCGTGGTGACGATTCACACAAACATATCTGTGAGTTTAACGTTCTGAAATGATGACTGGAAAGTAGAAAACAAAAGTCGGAAAGCAAGACCATCGTCGTGTTCGTTCGAATGACGATTCGAACGAATACGCGCGATGGTGACGCGATTCGACGAAACGAAAACGAATTACGACGCGAAACGAATTTAAATTTAATTAAATAAAATAATTAACATTTTTACAATTTTGAAACTCATTAAATTAATTAAAATAGCATTTTTATTTATTTGTTATTAATTTCGCGTAAATTTCCGGATACGCGACGAAATCGCGAACCGAGCAACCGAAACGGACCCGGACACCACCCGTATTATAAAAACCCTAAATAAAGCTCATTTTATCATTTCACCACTTTCAATCTCTCTCTACTTCACCAATCCCGGTTTCTCTCTCTAGAAAAAAAAATACCACCATTGTTGAACTTCAAAGCTTCATATCTCCTTCGTTTCTCAACGGTTTTGAGTGATTCTTTCGCCCACATGAATCCCTTGACATCCTCTACATGAAAGTACAGCAGATCGGAAGAAACCTCCACTGAAATCGAAGGTATATTGCTGTGCAAGTTCACGAAAATAGGGTTTGTTGCACCCACTTGTTAGATCTAACCCATCAGTTGGTTTTACTCTATCCCCTTCGAGCTCTACCCTTACTAGAACGTATTTACAAGTAGAAACATCATAAGAATGTCTCAGGCAGTAGGTTCGAACTGATCTTGATGGGAGAATATGCAGGTTCGTGGCCGTATGTACCTAGCCGAACCCTTTTCAGTGCTACAAAACCCACGAACCATTTTTAGTTTGAGCGAACCCAGCATGCAGCGAACCTGTGCTCATCAACACCTCAGCCGAACCATTCTGTGATCCCGAACCTTCGGACTACGAACCCTGGTTAGCCACTCGCGAACCATTTTGAACTCAGCCGAACCATGGACCGGCTCTGCTTGCCGAACCTTTGTAGGTACATGCCGAACCATGTGCTGTCTTGGATGAACCCATGCAGAGCCGAACCTACTTAAGCCATCACCAAACCACCGATGTCTGCGAACTTTTCTCACCCGAACGAACCGGCTGGCCACTACAACCAACGAACCCTAGTCTGAATAAGGAGGGTTCGCTGCCATTATATTACAACAAGGCTACGAGATGCAGCTCTAACCTTGATTCGGCCCACACAGATTAAAACGTGGCTGCCTTTGCTGGCCCAACATTGAGCCCACACCATTCATTTTAGCCTACACGATTCTTGCGGCTCAATACTAGTCAAACAATTAGTCGGCCAAATATAACTCATACGTAGCCAACATTTTTGATTCAACTCACGCTTTGGGCCCATCACCACTTCGCAGCACAAGGCCCAACATCACAATTTCTTTTGGCCCACATACAAAACCTACGGCCCATTACACATTTACTTGGGCCACTCAATTTTGTTGGATTGCACCACTTTAATAGGCCCAATAACAGTTGGCCCAACACGATGGGCTAGCCCGAATACAATTGTTCGGCCCATTGGGGCAGCCCACATTCGGCCCAATAACTAAGGATAAAAAAGTCAATACATTTAAATTAAGTTGTTTAATGATAGGCATGAGGTTATTAAACTGAATGTCTACAAGTTAACAAGATTGTGGACTTAAGATTCCAACAATAAAAAATAAAAAATAAAACTAAGTAGCTTTAGTGAACATACATGTGACTTCAAGTGTAATTCAAATGAATCAAGGATTATGTAAGATTTTAACAGTCAAAATGGGCCGAATGAAGAGCAATGATCGAGACACGCGTGTGTTAACCAACTTTAGGGTTAACACACATACACTCACATAAATCAAGTACAATCAATAATTATATGATAAATACAATGTGTAATCAATACAGGATCGTGAAACCAACAACAAGAACAACAAAGAGCGCGTGTCTTCGTTATTTTAAGCTAAGTCAACCCTACGACAACAAGGTGAGTTCATATGCCCCTTTTACTTTAATCTTAACTGATTTTAACTATCGGGGCTGAGAAACATGTTTACTTTTATTTGTTTAAAAGTTTTGCTTAACATGTTATTTATACTTTGATTTTGATAATATTAAATTGTTTATTATCGCTTATCATTGTATGCATGCTTGTATGATCATGAGATAACAGGGAAACTCAGAAGATTATGATAATGTACTTTCATAATCATCAATACATGGGAATAACACAGTTGTAAGATTTATCTTATAACACTTGGTTATTCCTACAGAAACGAACATTGAGACAATTCATACACAAACGAACAATGAGAACTATTACAGTGAAACATGGTGACACATCACAGCACATGGATGATCAGAAGATAAAATATCTTCTGAATATCATTCCACATCATAAACGATCAAGTGTGATAAGTCAATTTCTTATAACATTTGATCAACACCCTAAAAACATACTACTAGGTAGTATGATCGCATTGATTATCCACCACCTGCGTCACTTAAGGGTACTAAGACTTGTTCTTACTACGGCTTAAGGATTACATGGTGACCATATGGATTACTGTGAACGGCGACCATGATAACGTAACTTCATGCCTATCACTGCCAATCACACATAATTAACATAATGTAATAAGACTAGTTCTTATTCGACTTTGTTAATTACATGAGACAATCCCCGTAAAGGCCTTGGGATCACACGGTGGGATAGGAGAGAATGGAATGCATTTTAATCTGATTATGTGAGGATTAAAATGGATTCCATTCGGATCCTATACACTGCATTTGAGACATATGATGAACAGTTAACTAACACTTTTAATTAATTAAAAGTGTAACATAAAAGTTAACACACAGACAATAGAATAATACAAGGAACATATTTACTAAATCTAACATCCTTACTATACAAATGGTTGTCAATACTTCGGTTTGATAACTACAACGCTATCATTATATTATTCTATTCATGGAAACACAGGTGATCAACAATGGGACAATCCGGTGACATGGGAATGGAAATCAATAGTTGTATTACAAGTAGTGTGGAGTTCTAGTCGTGATGTGGTGGGATGTTGGCTAGGGCTTGTTCCCTTACATATGCCCTATATATAAGCATCACTACTAGGATAACATAGTGCTTGTAAGTATAACTATTGAGGAGCCATCAAGTGAACATATGAACATTACACATACAAGCAACATAACAAAACATTGGGACAATGCATGTGTTTGAATCAGAGTTTTCAATTAACTTACTTATGAACTCACCAACCTAGTGTTGACTTTGTTTAAATACATGATTTCTCAGGTGACGAACAGGTGTAGAGACATACATGCAAGGTTTAAGCTAGAGGACTTTTAGAAGACCTAGCTTATTTTTGTGTTGCATGCTTTTGGTGCCTAAACATTGAATCATCTTTTGTATATCTTGTACATATACAAGATATAGTTACATTGATTCTTTTGGTAGATTTACTTGATTAAATTATGAACGATACAGTGTAATTTAATCTTGTAATTCTATATCATTGATGTATTAGCATTTCTCATTTTGATTATCATGTGCTATGTAACAATCTGATCATTTGATTATCATTCAAAGATATCGCGCCCCGGGAACCTTCCGCCCGACGGGAAAACCCGATCCGTTCCCGCCGGCCTGGGTGTGACAGATTGGTATCAGAGCCATGGTTATAGAGAAATATAGGTCATATTACTTAAACGGTTTGGCCTAGACTATAACCTAGGGACCCTCATGTAGAGTTCTTATGATATAGGATTCTATTTGCATATGTCTTCTGCTTCTGATCACTGCACTAACCGATTTCCTTTCGGTTATGATCAGAATGCCGCCGCGAAGACAACCTGCCATAATGCCACCACCGCCACAAGATTTGGCACCGCACTCTTCTACTCCTTCACCTGCTGACTCTCCTACACAACCACCTCCACCTCCTCCTCCACATGTGCCGCCTCCACAGCCGCCACCACTTCAACAGGTGGACCCTGCTACTGTGGCATTGGCCACTCTTCTGACAAACCAGCTGAGGGATGTGATTCCCGAGATGATGAACCGCATCAACAACAACAACAGTAGCAACAACAATGTTGCTAACTCATCTGGAGAGGGAAGTGGTAACACTCGCCTTCATCAAGACTATTCCTACAAGAACTTTGTGGGATGCAAGCCACCTAGCTTCAGTGGCAGCGAAGGCGCCGTCGGCTTAATCCAATGGATTGAGAAGATGGAGACTACTTTAGACATCAGTGGCTGTCCTGATCAGCACAGGGTGAGGTATGCTGCTGGTTCATTCAACAAGAGGGTGTTGACTTGGTGGAACGCTCAGATTCAAACTAGAGGCAGAGATGAGGCTCTGTCAATGTCTTGGGATGATTTCAGGACGATGCTGAGGACAGAGTTCTGTCCAAGAAATGAAGTTAAGAAGATTGAGACTGAACTACTCAATCTTGTCATGATCGGTGCTGGGCATCTGGCCTACACCACCAGATTTCACGAGCTTGCTACATTGGCACCGGACGTGGTGCCTACACTGGAAAAGAGAATCGAGAGGTATGTCGGTGGACTACCTCCATGCATGCAAGGGCACGTGATTTCTGCTCGCCCTACTACTATGGAGTCGGCTGTCTCTCTGTCAGCTACTCTAACTGATGTTATGGTTGCCTCTGGGGCACTGAAGAAGGAGGCTGAATCAAACAAAGCTGGAACTTTAAAGAAGCAGGATAAAAGGCCTGCAAAGAAACAAAAAGTGGTTAGAAACTTTGCTGCAACCACTCAAGCCCCTATGATCAACCAACCACCACCTCTACAGATCAGAAAGCCATATACTGGCACTGCACCTTTGTGCAACTCATGCCAGTACCACCACCTACCGAACGTCCCGTGCAGACACTGTACTAACTGTGGGAGGTTTGGTCACATGGTGACTCACTGCAGGAGTCCGAGGACTCAAAACAGAACCAACAACGCAGCTACTACTGCTGCTGCTGCAGATCCTAGGTCTTGCTACAAATGTGGCGAACCAGGACACTTCTCTCGGGATTGTCCCAGGAGAAATCAACAAGGGGCTCAAGCACCAAGAGGAAGAGCCTTTCAGATAGGAGCTGCTGCTGCTCGTCAAGACCCGAATGTGGTCACGGGTACATTTCTCTTATCTGACTCATATGCATCCATACTGTTTGATACTGGTGCGGATCAGAGTTTTATCTCATCCGACTTTGCATGACATCTTAATTATGATAAGGAATTGTTAGACTCCCCTTACACTATTGAGATAGCAAACGGCAAACAGATCACAGTAGACACAATATTTAGGAATTGCCCACTAACACTCGGTGATCACACATTTTCCATCGACTTGATACCGATGGAGCTGGGCAGTTTCGACATCATTATCGGAATGGATTGGCTATCTCTTAACAGAGTCGAGTTCATCTGTTCCGATAAACTGTTACGCATTCCTATGGAGAACAATGAAGTCTTGGAGATTCATGGCGACCAAGCGAAACGCAGTGTCAAGATAATATCGTGCATGAAGGCTCGCAAGTACTTACGAAAACAATGCGTTGCATTTCTAGCTCACGTGATTCAGAAAGACAAGAAGGCGATCAAGATTCAAGATGTACCAATTGTGAGAGACTTTGCAGAAGTATTTCCGGATGACTTACCAGGACTGCCACCCGAGAGATCGGTGCAGTTCCGAATCGATTTAATTCCGGGAGCAACTCCAGTAGCTAAGTCACCTTATCGACTTGCTCCATCTGAGATGCAGGAGTTGTCTAATCAGTTGCAAGAACTTCTCGATAAAGGATTCATCCGACCGAGCTTTTCCCCGTGGGGAGCTCCGGTTCTTTTTGTCAAAAAGAAGGATGGAACTTTCAGAATGTGCATTGATTATCGAGAACTTAACAAACTTACCATCAAGAATCGGTACCCGTTACCGAGGATTGATGATTTGTTTGATCAATTACAGGGAGCACAGTACTTTTCAAAGATAGACCGGAGATCAGGCTATCATCAGCTTCGGATTCAAGAGGAAGACATACCAAAGACAGCTTTTCGTACCCGATATGGACATTACGAATTCATGGTGATGCCATTCGGATTGACGAACGCACCGGCTGTGTTCATGGACTTAATGAACCGGGTGTGCAAGCCGTATCTTGATCAGTTTGTTATTGTCTTTATTGACGATATACTGATTTATTCAAAGAATGAGAAGGAACACGAACAACACCTCAAGACAGTTTTGGAGCTTCTGAAAGAGGAACAACTCTATGCCAAATTCTCCAAGTGTGAATTTTGGTTGAGAGAAGTTCAGTTTTTGGGTCATGTGATTAACAGAGATGGTATTCACGTGGATCCCGCCAAGATAGAAGCAATCAAGAACTGGGATGTGCCTACGACACCGACGGAGATCCGATCATTTTTGGGATTGGCAGGTTATTACAGGAGATTCATCTCGAATTTCTCTAAGATAGCCTTGTCTCTCACCAAGCTCACACAGAAGTCTGAACCTTTTGTGTGGACACATAAGCAAGAGGAGGCATTCCAGACATTGAAACAAAGATTGTGCAATGCTCCAATCTTAACACTCCCAGAAGGCAATGATGACTTTGTAGTTTATTGTGATGCTTCCCATCAGGGACTCGGATGTGTTTTGATGCAACGAGACAAAGTCATTGCTTATGCCTCACGACAGCTGAAGATACATGAGAAGAATTACACGACACACGATCTTGAACTGGGAGCTGTTGTCTTTGCACTAAAAATTTGGAGACATTACCTTTACGGTACCAAATGCACTATCTTCACAGATCACAAGAGCCTACAACACATATTTGATCAGAAGGAGCTTAACATGAGACAGAGACGTTGGGTTGAGCTCCTGAACGATTACGATTGTGTGATCAAATACCATCCGGGCAAAGCAAATGTTGTTGCAGATGCTTTGAGTCGGAAGGAAAGAGCCAAACCCTTACGCGTTCGCGCAATGGGAATGACTGTGCAAACCAGTTTGAGAGATCACATTCTACAAGCACAACAAGAAGCAGTGGCAAGAGACAATCTGAAACGCGAGCTCGATTGTGGAGCCGAGAAACACTTCAAGACAAAGCAAGATGGAGTTATCTATTATCTGGATCGTGTTTGGATTCCAGCAGTAGATGAACTTCGAACACTCATTTTTGACGAGGCACACAAGACACGTTATTCAGTTCATCCTGGTGCCGATAAGATGTACCAAGATCTTAGGTCGTTTTATTGGTGGCCGGGCATGAAGAAAGACATTGCCACTTATGTTGGTAAATGTCTCACATGTGCCAAAGTCAAAGCTGAACAACAGAAACCTTCGGGTTTGCTGGAACAACCAGAGATACCACAATGGAAGTGGGAACAAATAGCTATGGATTTCATTACCAAGCTACCCCGCACTTCCAGCGGATACGATTCTATTTGGGTCATCATTGATCGATTGACCAAATCCGCACACTTCTTGCCAATAAGAGAGACTTACAAGATGGAGAAACTAGCAAGACTATACATTGATGAAATAGTAGTGAGGCACGGAGTGCCGTTGTCTATTATTTCTGACCGGGACAGTCGATTTACTTCGCGGTTCTGGCAATCATTGCAACAATCCTTAGGGACAAGTGTTAACTTGAGCACTGCTTATCATCCACAAACGGATGGACAAAGCGAGCGCACCATTCAAACCCTAGAGGATATGTTAAGAACATGCATCCTAGACTTCGGTGGAAGTTGGGATCCACACTTACCTCTCATTGAGTTCTCCTACAACAATAGCTACCATAGCAGCATCAGATGTGCTCCTTTTGAAGCACTTTATGGTAGAAAGTGTCGGTCTCCAATTTGTTGGACCGAAGTAGGAGACAACAGAATCACTGGGCCTGAACTTATTCAGGAAACTACTGATAAGATTGCCCAGATACAACAACGATTACAAGCAACACGTAGCCGCCAAAAGAGTTACGCAGACAAACGGCGCAAGCCTTTGGAATTCGATGTGGGTGACCGAGTCATGTTGAAAGTGTCCCCATGGAAAGGCGTGGTTCGTTTTGGGGCTAAAGGCAAGCTAGCACCTAGGTATGTCGGACCGTTTGAGATTACTCAACGTATAGGTCCTGTGGCATACAGACTCAGACTCCCTGATGAACTTAGTGGAGTACACGAGGTGTTTCATGTATCAAATCTCAAAAGGTGCTTAACAGACGAGTCATTGATCATACCTTTGGAAGAAATACAAGTTGATGAGCAACTACACTTCATTGAAGAACCTGTAGAGATTATGGAACGTGAAGTTAAGAAACTGAAACGTAGCCGTATCCCTATTGTAAAGGTTCGATGGAACTCCAAGCGTGGACCAGAATTTACTTGGGAACGCGAGGACAACATGAAAGCCAAGTATCCCCATCTGTTCGAGAAGTAAAGACCGATCTTTATGCTTAAATTTCGGGACGAAATTTCTTTAACAAGGGAAGACTGTGACAACTAGTACCCGACCGCCCGGCAAGTCCGTACGGTATGTGTACTTGCATACAGTAACTATGTGTACATACGTATTTGTAAACAGTTTTTGTATTAACAGGAGTCTAAATACAAGAACAGTTGTACGTATTTTCGTGTAAACTTAAATACATTAAGTACAACGTACATTTGAAACATTAGTTGTGTTTATTAAGTGAAAACTTAATGACAGTTAACACAACAAATCATGAGAAACAACGGTAATCAAATAATATTCAGAAAACCAATCGGTTGCGATCTGATGTCCATAGATGACAGGAATCAGATGGCCGACAATTCAATGTGAAAACAAGATGAAAACAGGATGTTTAGTTGAGTCCGACAGTGAGGAAACACAATTAAACACAAACCGCAGTGTCGTTTCAGAATAACGAACTGACGGTGTGTTTGCGTGGTGACGATTCACACAAACATATCTGTGAGTTTAACGTTCTGAAATGATGACTGGAAAGTAGAAAACAAAAGTCGGAAAGCAAGACCATCGTCGTGTTCGTTCGAATGACGATTCGAACGAATACGCGCGATGGTGACGCGATTCGACGAAACGAAAACGAATTACGACGCGAAACGAATTTAATTTAATTAAATAAAATAATTAACATTTTTACAATTTTGAAACTCATTAAATTAATTAAAATAGCATTTTTATTTATTTGTTATTAATTTCGCGTAAATTTCCGGATACGCGACGAAATCGCGAACCGAGCAACCGAAACGGACCCGGACACCACCCGTATTATAAAAACCCTAAATAAAGCTCATTTTATCATTTCACCCACTTTCAATCTCTCTCTACTTCACCAATCCCGGTTTCTCTCTCTAGAAAAAAAAATACCACCATTGTTGAACTTCAAAGCTTCATATCTCCTTCGTTTCTCAACGGTTTTGAGTGATTCTTTCGCCCACATGAATCCCTTGACATCCTCTACATGAAAGTACAGCAGATCGGAAGAAACCTCCACTGAAATCGAAGGTATATTGCTGTGCAAGTTCACGAAAATAGGGTTTGTTGCACCACTTGTTAGATCTAACCCATCAGTTGGTTTTACTCTATCCCCTTCGAGCTCTACCCTTACTAGAACGTATTTACAAGTAGAAACATCATAAGAATGTCTCAGGCAGTAGGTTCGAACTGATCTTGATGGGAGAATATGCAGGTTCGTGGCCGTATGTACCTAGCCGAACCCTTTTCAGTGCTACAAAACCCACGAACCATTTTTAGTTTGAGCGAACCCAGCATGCAGCGAACCTGTGCTCATCAACACCTCAGCCGAACCATTCTGTGATCCCGAACCTTCGGACTACGAACCCTGGTTAGCCACTCGCGAACCATTTTGAACTCAGCCGAACCATGGACCGGCTCTGCTTGCCGAACCTTTGTAGGTACATGCCGAACCATGTGCTGTCTTGGATGAACCCATGCAGAGCCGAACCTACTTAAGCCATCACCAAACCACCGATGTCTGCGAACTTTTCTCACCCCCGAACGAACCGGCTGGCCACTACAACCAACGAACCCTAGTCTGAATAAGGAGGGTTCGCTGCCATTATATTACAACAAGGCTACGAGATGCAGCTCTAACCTTGATTCGGCCCACACAGATTAAAACGTGGCTGCCTTTGCTGGCCCAACATTGAGCCCACACCATTCATTTTAGCCTACACGATTCTTGCGGCTCAATACTAGTCAAACAATTAGTCGGCCAAATATAACTCATACGTAGCCACATTTTTGATTCAACTCACGCTTTGGGCCCATCACCACTTCGCAGCACAAGGCCCAACATCACAATTTCTTTTGGCCCACATACAAAACCTACGGCCCATTACACATTTACTTGGGCCACTCAATTTTGTTGGATTGCACCACTTTAATAGGCCCAATAACAGTTGGCCCAACACGATGGGCTAGCCCGAATACAATTGTTCGGCCATTGGGGCAGCCCACATTCGGCCCAATAACTAAGGGATAAAAAAATGTCAGTAAACATAGTTAAACTTAAGTTGTATGTAATGATAGGCATGAGGTTATTAAACTGAATGTCTACAAGTTAACAAGATTGTGGACTTAAGATTCCAACAGCGCGTGTCT